>DWNY01002900.1:0-10507 GCA_018250635.1 Telegonus apastus | reverse complement strand
TATTTATTATAATCGCTTCGATCAAATAATGGTCGGTATTGACTTCTGTTATACTTTAAAAATATAACATATCCCACAATTTGCATATACCTAAAATACTCAAACTTTTACAATTAAATATGCCAATGTATATTTACCAAATGGAAATATTTATATACCTTTATGCATTAATATATAAAAGGTATATCCGAGATAACTATTAGAACATTATCTGTAGACATTATGTAACTTGTATCATTAAAGTTATTATTTAAAGGTTCTGCAATGATCTTACGGAAATTTACATATGAGTAGACTTACCGGATATTTACATAATACATGATCAAGACATATTTTGCAATACTTTGATACGCAAGAACATGACACAATACAAATTATCAATACAACAAATTTCACTTTTAACATAATAAATAAGATAGAAAACATACAAACAAATAGTATGAAGTTACAAAAACTACGTCACTTTCATAACCTACGTGAATTTACAAGCATGTCTTTATCGGTTAAAATGGATTATTTTACATGGTTTGGTTATGAATTTTATGTTTTTCATTATTGTATTATCAATTCATATTTCTGAATATTCATCATTACCAAAATACGACCTATTGGACTACAACAATACAGAAAAATCACTAAGTACTATAAATATTATAAGTAAGTATTTTCATTTTCAATATTCAGATGTCACATATGCAATATACCAAATATATGAATATGTATCTATTTAATTTTCAGGACCCAACATTAAAAATGGGATAATATTAAAACTTCATTCCCTGGAATCGTACAATAACAACACTGGTTTGCCCACGGCTTCGAATTTGAAATACAACATATTTGATAAAATGCTATCAGAGGAAATGTTAGCTATCAAACAACACTTTCATGAAAAAGGTTCAAGTCACACACCATCTATACAAATAACTTTTAAAAATAACGTGGCTACACCAACATTAGAAGTAAAACAAAAGTGGCCAATACAAAACTTGCATTTCAAACCGTTTAGCAGTTTTGATAATAAGAGTGAACTAAAATTAAATGATGAAAATAAAAAGGGGCATCTAAATTTAAGTAATGTTATAAAACAGCAAGACACTGATAAAATAGATAATAGTCGGTCCAAAGATAAAGTAGTGGAACTTAGAAGTTTGCCAGAAAACCCAGACATGAAAATTTGTGGTTGCATGAAAACTAATCCACACACTACTTGCAGTCAACTTTGTACAGGTAACGACGACGTTAGGAGAAATCCAATTTGTACCCATAAAAATAATTTAAATATAAAACACGAATGCACAAGAACAACAACTTCTAAATTAACGTACCTATCATATCCAGTATATCCAATTTATGTGACTTATCCTTCCTATTTATATGGCGTATCTACATATACAATTAACCCATATCATCATCCAAATCCGATAAACAAAATAAAAATATCAAAAACTAAAAGAAGGCATAAAAGCAAAAGACCATCTCCTATCTTCATAGAAAATGATGAAGACGAGAAATCACCAGATAATAATGTAAGATATAATGAAGATAGTCAAGAATATAACAAGAACTCTCTCCAAGTATACGACGAAGACTTAATTGAATTGTCCAAACGTAAATCTTCAAGACTAGAAAATATCGCAACGAATATAGAATATCATGATCAAATGTTAGTAAGCTCACCCAAAAGAAAAATATTTCATGTGAATAGGGATGTATTTGTAAATAATATCGTAGACGATTTGAAAAAACATTATAATGATGTCGTTATAAAGGATTGCTACTGTTCTTTATCGGCAAGAAGTTATGTTTTAAACATATTTTCATTTCAATTGCTTATTTGTGTATATCTGTTGATATATTTTTAGTTTGGCCTGTTAAATATATATATATACATAGAAGTAAAAAAAGAACTTTATCTACATTATGTTTCCACTGTCGTCTGAATTCGAAAAAATTAACTTCTTCGAATTATTACATACTGTAATCACACAATCATATCATGTAGGATCTAAAGGTACCTAGGTAGGTGACCGTGGATCACGAATATTTAAATAAAATGTTACATTATAACTATTTGATTATTGAGTAAACTGTTATTAAATGACATTATTTCTTACTCTTTAGTATTTTCTAAAATTCCTTTAAACCGGACTGTAAACTCGCATGTCTTTGGAAAATAAGTAAGTTATATACAGAGATCTTAAGAATTCCACTGTCTCCGAAAAGGGTTCATTGATTGGTTCTGTTATCTTTAAAGAAAATAAAATTAATAAAGAAACATTTCTTTCTATATATTAAAACTTAGCTGAATCAGGTACCTAATTGTTAAAGCATTTTCAGAAACGCTTGGCTTATGTCAAATAATAATAATGTGTAGTTAAAAAACTATAAAATACGCATTTATCACGCACTAATATATTGTATTATCCAAAACGAGCCTAAACTGAGGAGTACAAGTAACCACTGAAGAGTTCGTTCATCCACATTCTCGCTCCACATTCAGATCAGCTCCAATATGCCAAGCTATTATTCATTATTGTTAGTATTGTCATCCGAACCACATACACACAAACTTTTAATTCGATACGACAATAAAAATGTATGTATGGTACAAAAAATAACATGTTAAATTGATGTTCATCTGATTTTAATTTAGATCGTTTAATAAAATTGCTCCAAACGAGGATAAATAGGCATTTATTAATAAGCCTTTAATATGAACGGATTTTAAATGGAGCTTTTAAGGGATTTGGCCTCCGATATGGATCGTTTAAAAGTTCGAACCAGGTATCTTTTGTGGTATTTTTGTCTCATTAAAAACGCTCCCTTACGTTAAACGATTACGTTAAACATTTCGTGTTTTCGAAAGCTTCGAATAGGCGGCCGGGGTTGATATTTTCGAAACGTATATAAAATGATATTGAAAAGATTGTATGATAGATATTCTAATCATGAGAGATGATTTGATCGTATTACGTTGAATGTATAAAGGAAAGGAACGAAATGAATACACATATGTATATATCTTTACAAATTTTATGCGAAATAAAGCACCATTTATAATGAACACTATCTGTCAATGTGAATATACTATGTATACGTATGCAATTTCGGTATTTAAGTAACTTTTGGGCGATTGTATTATCCACCTAATGTTTAACAACTGGGCTCGTCCAACGCCACCCAGAAACTTGAATGTGTACATGTTTACCTAATTATACAGAGTGTTCACGTTAATGACTTTTAAGCCAGACATTCGCTACAACGTAACATTTCGCAACATTTTTTCGCACAAATATAAATTACAGCTGAAGGCGGCGAAATCGTGGGTAAGTTACGTTCTTTTACAATTTAGGATATTACGTGAAATTAGGTAGGTACTCTCAATTAGTACTGTAAATGTATATATTCTAAGTTATTATATAATATTTAGAATATTCCATTGTAGTACGGTACATATTACAGTGGAATTATAACGAGTAAAGGCGGTAGAATCCTTGGTGGTTCAACTCCGGCGGCACTACCGCCAAGCTGTTTTCTGCCTTATAACGGTATTGTTAAGCACTGCAGCGTTCTGGTTTGAACGGTGTGGTAAGGGAGACATACTTATCCGAGATATTTCAACTTAGTCCTCAGGGGTTGCAACGGGCAGATTCTTATCTTATTTTTTGACTTTAATAAATGTGAGCTTATTTTGTGTTGCTTACATTTGGTTTTGAATGAGATAGATGTTTCATTTTTAATGTAATATGAATATGAAATTCGCTTCAGTACTATAGTTAAATTTAATTTGTTCAAATTAAATAGCGAATATTCAGATAAGCACCTATTTCCTTTTATTTCAATTACGCGATTGTCGAACGCCTACGAGCAAAATGTTTGACGACTTTGCAAACTTTCAGTTTTCAATCTAAAGTTTAGAATTGTTTGTGTTCAAAGAGGGATTTGTATTAAAATAAATATATCGTAAATGGAGACAATAAAAAGCAAACTTATTGTTTAGAAACAAGAGCAACGCTTAATAGCCATCTCACGGGATCTTACGCAAGGCTTTGTCATATTTGAAGATAGAAATAGAACTCTGTGTTATTTGTTCTGGAGGCATAACCATCACACCAATTCTGTTATAAAAGCTGTATCAAGCGCAGTTGCGTTCTGGTTATATGTATAAGTTTTGTTAGGACCTGTGTGGTCGATGTCAGTAAGAATTTTTTTAGTTCAGTTCAGTAGTCACATGACGTGTTATTGAATCAGGATGAGACAACTTTAAAACTTGCGATTATTTGTTGTTTGTTTGAAAATGTGTTCTGATTATTGTATTTATTCTAATCACTTGTCCGTTCCGACCATAGAGTTATTATATATAGATTAGGGGAGCCAGCCTAAAATGTGTCCATTGAAAAAAGGTAAAGCGAATGAGGGTATCTATTTGTCTACATATATTGTACAATGATAACTATAGGTCTCTCATCTTGCCTCTTTTATTATTTGTTGGAGACTAACACTCACAGGTCAGCCTATAGATTCAATATTCATAACTTTATGAGCAATATTCGTAAAAGAAATGCTTATATAAATTAACAACACAAAGCCGACAGCTGGCTATCACCTTGAATACTTTAGGCACCCTTCCGTAACAAAGTTTCGGTTACACAGAAATAATTGGATCATTTCTTTACGTTATATTCCTTGCTGTAACTTTTGCAACATGAGCTTTTTATGAGCTACTTAAATTCACCTGATTCAGATTACACGTATTATGGGTTTATGGCGCCAACCTTCTTGTACTTTATTTGTAAATCTGTAGTTAATTTGGGTTTCTGTTTGTGCTTATTTGAATATAGAAACAAAAAGACCATAATCCAATGTTAAAATAAATAAACCTGAATGAGTGTTGGCAGGCTTTACAGCATTTTTTTGATTCTATATTATTTCGCCATCCAACGGTGTCGCTAGAAAGAATAAAACTCTGCGAAGTAACAGATACAATAATATATTTTTTCTCACATATTCTTATATTGCATTTATGAATTCTAATTTCTCATAGATTTGCAAAAACAAATAAAAATGTGTCGTCTATTAAAGGGATAGGTGGAGGTCTACTCGACTGATTGAGATTCCTTTTTTCATAGATCACTTTCAAAATCTTTCTGGTTCCAGTGGAAACCTAGGATAATAATTTCTACCATAGGTATTCCCAAAATTTGACAAAGAAAGTGAAGATTAAATTTAACTACGGAAATTTGCATTGCGGCTGAGTCTCAACCACTAATTAACAGTTTTCGAATAAAAAGTGAGAATTGATTGGTTAATTAATTATTTGGTTCTGCTGTGAGCTGTGAGTGGATGTTAAAAAAAGTAAATTAATCAATCGAAAAAGTGATTCTAACCAACTTTACTTCATTTCACGAACACTCACAGAATGAGAAACGAATCAATTTTCATTTATTTTATTTAGAACAATGTAAAGGTCACTGCTTCTTAAAATATTATAAACCTATATTGATAGGTGAAACGAAGCTGAAATTTTTATTCTTCAATTTTTAAGTCACGTCAACATAAACCTCCGTGCAGTCTCCAGTGGCAGGCTGGGGGACCACTGGACTACTTTGAGAACCAATGTCTTCAATCAATCAATGGCTGTAAAGTATTAAATTTGCCGCTTGAACGTAAACTTTTGAACTGGCAACGTACAATAGGTATGAAATATGTCGTGAAACTGATGGTCTTTGAAGCTCAAAGATTATGTAACGATGATGAACAAGGCTTGACTTTATGAGATCAGATGGAACAATAGATTCGATCAACTGAGTTTCTGCGCATAATCAGGAGGTCATTTATACGATGCTCGAGTTAATTGAAAAGCATAGCTTGAACTACTTGAATTTGTGTACTTGTAGGTATTATGACTTTTTACTACTGTTTTTATTTACATGTTATTTTCTTTTAGGGATGATATTATCTATATACAGTTGATTAAAGCATTAAATGCCCGCTAACAGATCTTCCTGAAAAGTGTATATTATTTCGATCCTACATACATATTAAGGGGTATATTAGAGTAAAATATCAATCAAATGGAAACTTTACCATTGAAATGCTATTATTATTTGTGCTCACGAATGTGTATTGTGCTGATTTTAAGATATGGGAACTTTCGTATTCAGCTTCTCGTAACATGTTTTATTCATGGGGCGTCTTATATAACGATGGTTAAAAAAACCTAAGTAGGTTTTGTTTCTATTTATTTATAGACTGATAGCCTGAATGCCATGTTTGTACTTAAAAAGATTTTCATGTGAAGTTTCAGGGTTGTAATAGATTGTAATAGATTCATTAGATTAACTGTGAAAGCGTAACTCATATTTGCGATGTTAATTTCCTAAACCATTTCAATAATTAGTTAAAAACGTTTTTAGAGATTACTAACATTTTTAATTTTAGAAAACTGTTTACTTTGAAAGTGAAACTGATATCTATTATAAAAAAGTATATTGAAGTAGCAATCGAGCATGCAGTGTACCACATGGTAAGTGGTCATTGCCGCTCATCAGTAATCAACCATCAATCTGTAAAAAACGCAAGATCCGAATCGTCAACGACCCAAGGATCACCGATCAGTTAGCACCTTTAACCTTTGCGGAGGGACATAGGTTCCCTCTGCGTGTTTCACCGGCTTTATAATGGTGAGTGTTCCGAGGAACTGTCTGACCTGGTGCCTACATCACCTTTCCTTCATTGCACCACTCGCAAAAATTGGACTGGCGGCGGTTTTCCACGTTTCAATTTGCACGATCGTTCCTATCACGAACGTGCAAAATGTGGAATGAACTTCCTGAGGTATTTCCGGACCGTTTCGACATGGGGTTTTTTAAGAGTTAAAAGAGCTCTCCTACGAAGCTGACGAAATATTGGCGACTCTACCAGTTTTACAAATGTCAATAGGCGACGGTGACAGATTTCCATCAAGCAGCGCGTCAACCTTATCGCTCGATTGAAATATTAAAAAAATGAACCCCATAGGAAATAAGTAATTTACTTGAAGTCGATCACAGATGTGCTGCTACCGCTGAGAATTAAGTTCGAATGCCTCGGATAAGTATGTCTCCCTTTCTACTTTTGGATGTCCCTAGATGTGGTCAAATAACAATGCTTTTTCCTAAGAAATTCGCACAGAATACAAACTGATTCATTTACATAATCATCTCATAAAGTATTATTACCCGAGTGGGCCCACAAGAATGCACAAATGAAAGAAAGTAAGATTTAGGATCCAAAGGAATGGACCGAATACATTTAAAGGGCACGAGTCGAGTAAACGATTAAGAACGAAAGACAAAAAGTGATAAAAACAAAGAGTGACAGAAACTCGAAAAGTTATGGGTAAAAATTCTCAAAGGTGTGTGAACTCTATCACTACGCTCTTGGCCTAAGCCCCTCTCTGTCGGATGACCCGAGCCTTGTTGTGGAACATTAATGGGTTGACAGTCGGTACAAAAATCAGAGAAAATCCATCCATACCCAACTTCATATCCACTTAAAGTTGGTTTAGAAGTCATGTTCCCGAAAAAAGTAGATTGAATCCTTTCCTAAAAGTAGGTTTGAACTGAATTTTCTTTGAACGTTAATAAGCTATTCCGTTCCGGAAGGTGTCTTTTAATAGACAGGAATCGGTGCGAGAAAATACGTAACAAAGGATTTTTATATTTCAAAAAATAATAGACAACTAAAAATTTCTTGTATATTTCGTTCATATTAAGCTAATAATAATTACAGTAAAACTACAAAATTAGAAGGATCAGGCACCCTTCAAAATCAAGACTGAATTTAAAGTGTTTACGTGTAAAAATGATATTTCTACAAGGAATATTAAAATTTTAATATTCCTTGTAGAAATATATTTTTTACACGTCCGGCATCCATATAAAAGTAAGAGGCGAAGGTGGTCCTCCCCCGCTTATAATGTAAATGTCATAGAGCACCCTGAAGCATAGCTTAAGCAAACTTAGAATGTTTTCGCTACGCCAAATACTAGCAATGCGTGAAAAGAGATATTTAAATGAATATAATTTTCTACTAGTGAGAAAGAGATGGCTAGAAAAGAGCTTTTAGTGTCTTCCACCTCCACTCATATTATAGAAAAAATACTAAAGTTATTTATCTATTATTGATTTATTTTTATATTGGTGTCTTCCTGAGTAACTGATTGTGTTGTGGCAAGATTCAGTAATCCACAAAATCATACGTTTCGAGAGTAAACACCATAAATTTTTGGTGAAAATATCGCATTTATTGGCTTTTAATCAGGTTTGATAATTGCATATTCATTTTTGTTGCCGTAAATAAATAAACTTCATAATTAGACATAAAATTACCAATTTCCAACAGTTCACCTACAAACACGCATATAAATTTTAGTAACATTTATAATCAGTAATTGTGAATCTTTGTCATCCTATATCTATGCTCTTACGCTTCCAAACGTTACATACAATAATGAAGCTTAAACGTATTGATATTTTCCTGTCATGCGTGTGGGGTATAGTCTCTTCATGACGCCAATACGTGTGGCACGCATTAAGGTTGCTTTACATGAAAATTATCTATGAAACGTAGGATGAAAATGACACTTATTCCGATCAAATTCGCACGTGAATACAAACCTGCGTGACAGGAAAATATAACGGTAGTTTTTAATATTTCGTATGCAAAACAGGCGACGTTTGATAAAACTTTATTTCACAGTACAATAAAGTGTGTTAATATGTATGTCACGGTTATTAATCATCCATTTCACATAAAAAGCTTTTAGTTATTTGCTAACTCACTCAAATTAAGTCTAATCTAACGGGCAAATAAAACTCCAAGGTTTGAGCAATTCCTTTTAGAGATTCATGTCAGGTCAAGATCGACTTCAAGGTTTACGTGTAATTTATTTTGGAAAAATCAAGTAAGACTGTTGGGATTGGGAACGTTGAAGAAGGTAGAGTTACTGTGTCAGTAATTAATTGAACGGGAGTAATGAGGCACCTAAGATAGTTCGGATTTTCTAGATAGTTAATGTGTCCTGTTTTATTCGAGATACGGTATGGTCATCTCAGTTCGCAAGGCAATTTCCTGAAATAAATGGTTGGATAAGTTCTCTAATAGGTATTACAATTACTAATTGTCTTGTGACGTCTTGCCTTGTAAGCCCTTAAGCATGAGTAGGCTGTTGGGTCCAATTACTCCCTTATATTACGGATTCGAGGTTTGTATATACATGGAAATTAAATCCATTATGATTATTATGTCTGTGTTTTTACCTATGTGTTTCTCCGTCCATTTTATAACACAGTCATAATTTTCGTTTTTCCTGTGAAAATAATCTATCTTTGCGAGATAATCCCTTCAAAATCGTTTGAGAGAAAGTAATTCTACCATGAATCCCTCGATAGACGAATTAGACTCATGCTAAAAGGAACTTTTAGATTTTTAATATCAAAAGGAGATCAATTCTAAATAGCTTTATGTAAGTTAAGGTCAAGGTTTTCCGACAATACTCAGATTATTAGGCTTAAAAGGTTTCCACAATATTTCAAGCGTTAGCTTTTAGCAATAAAGTAATGGTAGCGCTGATCAAATTGATCCTGCTTAAATAAATTTGATAACACGTAATCTATATTGTAATAAAAGATAAATTAATAAATAAGCACCAACCAATCTTTTAAATAATTACAAGAAATGTGTCTCTATTAACAAATATAAAAAATATAATGCAAGAAATGATAAGATTACATTTTGACACCTTATACGGATTTTTGGCTGAAGGTTTCGATGGACTGGCGTCTCATTTTTAAAACGCATTTTTAATAATAATAATGAAGCAGACAAGCGGTTTAAAGTGGTCACTACCGTTAATGAACATCTGCAGATTGCATCTTGAGATAAGATTGGAGGGTCACTTAAGGTCGGTCACAAACGCGTTGCTACCCTTGACAACTAAGTTGGAACACATCGGATAAATATCTCCCTTACCAGCCAGAAGAAAGCAGCATATAACACTGCTGTTATTAGGCAAATAAAGATGAGGCAGTGATGCCGCCGGATTCGAACCACAAAGGGTTCTGCCACCTTTACTCAATAATTATATGTGTTAATGTGTTTTCACATGAGGAAATGCGCTTAAATTTACTGTTTACGAGTAAAAAAGTCCTGGTATGAAATATTTAATAAAAATATAAGCTATTCAAAAACAGACGCTGCTTTGCATTTTGAATCAGATGTTATCATCGCGGTATCGGATCGAACCTCAATCGCCCAGCTAGTAATTAATTAAATCTTTTCTCTAATCCGACAGTACCTATATAAGCTCTTTATTAACTGACTGCATTGGAACGGCATTTGAAATTCTTGAAAATTAAAAATGCTATTACATAATGATAAATAACTAACCTAACCACAGTTTTATTAATTACACAGTAAAGTTAAGTTGTTGCATACTATTCTGGTACTCATGGTTATCAAC
>DWNY01002899.1:0-10507 GCA_018250635.1 Telegonus apastus | reverse complement strand
AGGTGTACCCATCTAACTTAAATACTTGAGGAGATATAAATGAATATTAAAAAAATATATAAGAATGTTATTTATTCTTGAAGCTGGATAAATAAATCGGTATTTATTCGCGAACGATACTAGAATGGTCAAAAACAGTACTTGAGTTAGTCTTTTGAATTCGTTCGTAAAGTCTATTTTGGTTTCTCATTCTGGGCGGTGCATGCGGAAGCGTTCACTTTCCACTCGATTACGAAATCCATATTGTGATTGATGATAACTGCGCCCGCGCAGATAAAATCTCTACGCTGCTTATCTTAACTGCCCATCACTATTAACCGATTCAAAAAATCGACTGACATTTTGTAGTTGAACTGTCAAGAAAGTGTAGACTGTCTCGCGATAAGCGGTAATTTGCTTGGCGGAGAAAAGTTGAATGTACCACAATAATGTAATTATAATTGCTATAATTAACCGTATAATTTGTAATTGTAGAAATTTACAATGGCAATTAATGAAATGAATGCCTCAATGAAATTATTGTAAGGATTTCAAGTGTATATAGCCTCGCAGTTTCTCTAATTTCTTAGCTATCAAGAAACTGAGGCAACGTAGGGTACGATGGATAGTTACAATAGGTGACCCTAGTGACTACATATCATATGTGTTTCCGTGATGTGGAGGGCACATTAAGCTTTGTCTCGGTCAGTATCGTGGATAGCAGTCGTTAAATCTCGTAAGACGCTTTATACGTATTAATTTACTGCACTTTTAATTTAACCGCGAAAAAAATATCGTGAAAAATCGTGTAAACGGGGCAACCAGCAATCAGATTTTTTGAATATCGATTTTTAACTTATGATCAAAAATATGTCGCTGTTGGACACGGTACGCAAACGAGGCTTAACACATACCTTCTGTACTTCATAACAGTACCGATTCACTCGATTAAACTGATATGAACAAGAAATTAGATTAAACTTTAGATTGCGTGGTAGCACACGTAACTAAACTGCCAGTAGGTGGGTCCAAAAATGTGCCAGAACTATTATGTCGCGCCCACACCACAAGTAAAAACTCTTGCATAAGTGCACGTATCTATCATAATCGCTTATTATACTTGTTTAATTCTACAAGTGAGATTAATCTTATCTTCCTCAAGCCTTCTTAGCTTTTGAAGGCTGTAGATTTATAGTGTTTCTCTCTGTTTATTGTATACAAAGTTATGTTAGACAAAGATGATTCCCGTCTTTATTGAAACGTTGATCAGCGTCCAGAACATAATTCCTCTTCAACTTTTCATCCATTTTTCTTCTTTATAATAAGCGTGAATCTATTGCGTGTTCATGACGAAAGTGCTTATAATGGTCTTCATAGCATCAGCTGCTGGCCTTATCATCGTATTTTACGGCATCGTCGACTATTACTTGTAAAAGATTGTGTTTTGATCTTATTACTTCTCGTGTAATAAATACCTTAGGCTGTTGACGTTCTAAAAGGGTTCTTAGATTACGGCTGTCTGAAATATTTTGATTTGATATTTCAAGTTTATATTTCTAGGTAGTTTTCGACCACAAAGATTTAATACACTTCCACCTAGTGCCGCCTAACGTAAGTATGTGAATGGACACTTTCGAAACATTCAATGATAAAACATGTAAAAATAGACATTTCAAGGAAAAGTTGTTATAAATAAATGTAATATTATGTTTCGTAAGTTGAAATGTATAAAAAGTGGAAACTGGAAAACACGTTTTAAACAGTAAAATGCCAAGTCAGGTGTTCTTACTTTAAACACTAGTTTTGAAAGCAGACATAATTATGACCATCTTGCATCTATTAACCTTTTATTGTCTTATATATATTATATAGTCTTTTATATCTTATTATTAGTGTAGAATTATTGAAATTTGATGATCTGAAAATTATGTGTTACTTTCCTGTTTTTAATGAAATTGAAGCAGTTAAAATGCCGTCTTTCTGATACTATGTGATGATTACTGCTGGTCATCTGAAGTTCAGCTGGTATGCTCTAAGCACCAACGTCCATCACATATAAATAACAGACTTCTAAGTGGAAAGTCCTACGGATCTATGTAATACCTGTTTTCTTACATTTAGGTGTACATATTATTTACCAGAGATGCTTCATTTAAATGAAGTAAATGCAAAAGTGTTTTATTTTACTTTACCCCAAAATGGTCACATATATAATTTATTGAATGCAGCCAGCGGAAAAATATGGCTCATTACTCCAACTGTCCATCAAAGTCATCTTTTACTTTCAACATGATTAATTAAAGTATTAATAAAACATTATAGAAATAAAATACAACTCAGATATTTCGAATAATTATTACGTATTTCATTCCTGTTCTTATCTATTCCATGCATATGTTGTCTCTGGTAGAGATCACCGCTTAACAGGAGGACCTCTTATTGCAAACGACTGATCTATTATTAATAAAGAGCGATATCCAAGCTATCAAATCGAACTATAATCGAAAACTAGCACTACCATTATGTAAAAAATATACTTTATGTGTAACAAGTCCAGAATTAGGATTCCGATGCAACGCCGATGCAATATATTTACGAGACAATGGATCGACGTTCCGACAAGCGCTGAATTTGTAAAGTGTTTCTGAGCTAAATGTTAAACAGCTGTTTAGAATTTGCAGATAACGAACAAAGCTCCCGTTTCGCAACTATTGTTTTATCGATCGTCGCGTTGGTATGCAAGGAGTACACTTTTTACTTTATTAAATGTTACGTTCAAAGCGACGAGATTATGTACGCATAGAGCAAACAGTTTTAAATAAGTATCTTAAAGTAGGAGCGTTCTCTGGAAGAATTCTCCCAATTTACATTAGTGTTTCAAAGTATATAACTTACTTTAAGATAAATACGTTAACTTTGCTTTTCTATTTTGTAATGCAGAAACAACACTTGTCTATATATTTATGGTATTACTTTCCATCTATACATTAGCCTCTGACGGTCGACTGCTGAGCATATACTTCCCTAGACTTCTCAAATTGACTCCTCGGTCCTACATTCACCAATCACTTGTCCTCTGCACGCGAAAGTTCTGTCTGTAGCCGCTATCTTCATCCTCAGTCCACCTGGTCAGTCATTAACAATAACTAAGCCCAGAAACAAACTGAAAACAAAAATAATCTAGAACAAATACAGACAATAGTCTTTAAACGCTATCGTAAGTAAATTGGATGCACCTAAAATTAAAACAGAATAATAACCGTAAATTCATAGTAATATAACGATTTGTTTCGCTCTACGCTGCTACATTCTCGACATTCTTGTGTCGTGATGTCACGACCGCTCCATCACAGAACGGAAAACTGGTTTATTGACTGCAACTATTTATCCTTCATCATAATCATTTCTTAAATTGCTTCGACTAAATCATCAATCGAATTTTAATTCGATTCACAAACTATCTTCAAGTTATGTTCTTAACGAACAATTGGCACATACATATATGTATGTACCAGCAGTGTCGCTGAGTTCTGGTTTGATAAGTTTTGTAAACCTAAACAGAGAGAGTTGTGAAATGGAGCTGAGTGTATATTGTTGATAAAGTGCTTGTATGGTGCTTTTGTATTACTAAAATGCGTTACCTTTATATGGCGTGACCCCTTATGTACTTCCTAAGTTTGTACTTGATGTGTTCACACATATATACTTAATTACTATTACATTCATTTGATGTTACTAACTTGTTTAATAGCTATTTTATACTTAGATGTCAATTAGTTGCAGTGGTCTCTTAATATTTGAAGGACTGCTTTAATTTTAAAAGTTTAGTATGGCTTTATCAGCTTAGAAAATGTCAATATTATTTGTGTTGATTTACGACTTCCTTACACTTCGACCTTCTTGAGTATTGACCTACAAACCGCAACATTAGCAACATCCAATGATTCATTCAAATCGCAAAACGCACGTCAATCGAAAGCGTGTCTCGCGACTGTCGAAAGCCGTCAATGTAAACTGTGCCTTTTTCTCTCGTGTTCTGAGTCATTTCACAAACAACATATTGGTCTTGAAAAAAATGAATGAATCATGACTGTTACAAAATGCTGGTTCAGCTTTCGAGCTCTGTTAGACGTAAGGTTCCTACTAAGTCAGCGGTCAACGGTCGCAAATCGATTTAATTCAATAACTAATGCAAAGTCAACGATAAAACACGTATTACCTATCTAATCATCAATCAGTTAATGAAGCATCAAAAGATAGTTTAGTTCTAAGTGCAAGTGTATGTTCAATGGTCACTAATGCCCATGAACGTCTGTAAAACGGTGAAATGAACGTCTATAATCTGACGGTGGTAAAAGTCTTTATGGTTCAACTCCTTCCACCTGATGATATATATGGTAAGTTCATATAGAACAGGAGTTTAATAACAGATACGTTGCTACTCCCGACGACTAAGTTCATGTGAAAGTCAGCCGGCAAACGAACCCTTCCACCAAAACGGAAGGACTACTTCAAGATATATCTCGCAGCCGTATCTCCCCGGTCTAACCATACTCGTTCTACAAACTTGTTACAATTCAAGACAGATCAATTTCACTTTTCATTGTGCACCTTGCAGTTCAAATATGCAAGAAATCAACTTTATTAAAACATTTTGACAAAACATTACGATTGTGATCTTATTAAATTAAGTAAATCTACTGTCTCGCTACTAACAAATCCACAGAGACCTCAAATTTCGAAACCTAACAAGCGTTTTACTCTAGAACTATCGGTACATAACGCTTATTCTATCGCAGTGGGGGAAAACAACATACTCGACATAATAATTAGAACATTTATGTAACTTTGTATCCTTCGTATCCTTTTGCAGAATAACATGACCGCATTGAGTAACGAAGCGCTTTGTGCGGGCACAGCTGTTATCTTTGTTACAAATGCGGGAAATACTAAAACGAACCATAATGTAATACCAGAAGAGTTAAATATACCCATCGCAGGATTAAACGTAGAACAGATGCCAATTAAAACAGCAAATAACAGTGCATGAACTCTTTGGAACATGTCGTTATTTTTAAACGTGTTGATCATATTTTATTAAGATACGAAATGGCATATCCGGGAATGTCACTACTAATTTAGAATTAAGTTTTAGGTCGTCAATTTGACATTTATATTTGGAACTTCGCATTGGTATCCTCAAAATCATGCTAAGGAGTGTTAGGAAAACATATGTCAAGTTGTGCCATATCATCAATGTGATGACCACCACAGCTCTCCCAAGAACTTAACGCTTGAGAAAAGGATGATTTCTTATCTATTGATGGACTAAAAGAGTCAGTAGTAACCATCAGTTAAGAAAATAACAATTCAGTATGTAGAAACTAGCAGATCTTAGTTAATAGGAAAAATGGATGACGAACTGCAAACTGAATTATTAATGCCGGTTGTAAGAATGGAAATGCAATCAGCATATAGATTGTAAAACATGCATACTCATTGAATTCATCTGAAGTTGAAGTAATGATAGGAAAGAATCTAACGTCATGAATAAATGTAAATTAATTAAGTAAATCCTCTTTTAACGCCCATTTAAATATTTATAAACACTGTGTCACCCCTTTCTGTGTTAGTCCTTTAGAAATTATCCGTTAAGTGAGCTTTTCACTACAAATCTTTAACCATAGCCAACAGTTCCTCCACAAGCGGTGCCCTTAAACATAACTTTTAGTGTGTAAATAAAATCTCTAACTCTATTTTCATTTTACAATAAATATAACGTTCATGTCAAGTAACCTAGTTGCTAATGGATATGTTAGGACAATCTTACGCCAATTTTGACGATTTAATCACGTATTAATTTTAATTACATCTCGAGATAACAAAACAAGGTTCCACGATAATTAATGATCAATCAATGCGATCATCGATGCCTTTATAAGACAATCGACAGTAAACAATGGAACGTGCTTCCTGCAAAACATGGATTCCGTGCCATTGCATAACTCTTCCAGAAATCTCTTAGTTACACTTTCATCAGCTTCTGATGTCTTCCGTGTTGCTTCCGTTGACAGTTCTTTGTAATTGATACCGGAGAATTGATGCGTTACACCCTTGCTTCATTATTACATATTACCGTTACATGACTTACATGTCATTTTATTGTATACATAAGGTGCTACGTAATGCTCTGAGACTATATTTTCTATCTTTATCACCTTTTTTTTTTAATGTTCAATCCTGAATAAGAATTATAGTCCTGCGATCGGCCACAGATATGTAACTACACATGAAAAATGGTTTGAATGCCTCGTACCATTCCTATAATACAAAAGGGCTGATAACGCTATCAAACATTAGAAATAGGCAGGCGATGGTACAAAGTCGAACTGCGTAGGGATCTACTACCTTCAAATTTATTGAAAGTTTTAATTAATCATAATTATCAATACATTTATCGAAATTTTAAATTTCATCCCACGTGGCGTAGGAAATACGATGGCTGAGCTTAGTACCCAAGGACACAAACTACCTACAAACTCATGATAAGTATATGTCAGTTAATATTATAATAATAAACGACTATGCTATTTTCAAAATCTGTAAATACAATACAAAAACGTAAATTAAACATTTTACTTTAAAAATAACTTTTCTATATCACCAGGTGAATAACACCTTTTGTGGGGATTCGGTTGAGTTGAAATCGTTATTCGTAACTATGCAGCTGTTGAACGTTATAAAAAAAACTGACAAGTATTTGGTTAGCTTATGTAACTTGAATACCTACCTTAACAAGTTTTATATCAATTGAAGAATAAGGGCTAAAAATTTGATCCCGCCTTCGTCTGTTTCCATGCAAGAATTTTCGAGTTTAGTCATCAATACTATCGTGGGGTTCTTCAGGAGAGGTGCAAAAAGAGCTAAATTTCCAAAATCAAAACACATACTAAGTATATGAGTTGGAAAAATACTATACATACATTGACAAAATATAAATTTATTATGTTACTTCTTCATACAGAAAATTGGGAAGCATAAAATTAGATATTCACATAGGAATTTCAAGGATATCAAAATACGTCGAAAGTGTATAAATTTCGATTAGTAAACATTGGAATTTAATCTTTGACCTTGTCATGCGAATTATTGAATATTCATTGGCATTTCGCTAGTAACAGGAATCAATTTCTTCCTTGTTATTAATTAAGTCACATTCATTATCAAGAAATAAAAAGTTTAAAGGAATTTCAATTATGTGTGAGAAATATTTAAGGTGAGAAAAAAACAACAGATTGACATGAGAAACAACAGCTTACGATGTTTTTGTTTTGTTACAGATCTTTGGAGTTTCCCACAGCAGGTACGAAATGGCTTACTTTGAAAGTAAATTCGCTATTACGATCAATTCAAATGTAGCGCATAGTCTAGATGTGTCCTTTATGAATACCATAAAACTAATAGACAGAAATATAAACAATTCACATTTTCGCTTATCAAATAAAATGCTTTCATCTCTCGTTAGACGTTATAACACCCTAAACCACTTATTTTATATAAGTACGAAAACACGCAGACCCCAAACTAAAGCCTAAATTTTACATTTAGCTGACTGACTGGCCAGGATAGGACTTACCGATCTACGTGGCAGGCGGTAAGATATTTTCTTTTAAATAGGTCAATCAAACTTAAAAATAAGTAATTGATGCTACATCTAATTATAGCCTGATAAATTTCCAGGTTTTAAATTGAAAAGTGTATGACGATGTGAATTGTTTATAATAGTCTAAACAATTTGTACTGTTTTTGTGTTTCACGCTTGAGCTAAATCTATGATACGACTTTATTATAATTTAATAAATTTAGCTAATATCTTCGTAGAATATACTTATAACACTTCGACGAAAAAAATCTTTGAAGTCACTTGCCCCCTTAGAACATCTGCTATTATCATAAACCTCCTTAGACATCACCATCTTTATTTGGTATTTTATTTCTATAAGGGCATCTAGACGGCCATTGAATTCTAAGTATCTCCAAACTCGTCTATAATCACAAAACCGGCTCGACCAGTTTTTGCCTCCATAACGATTCGTATTGATTGAACTCATCGCTCGAAATGGCCAAAAACCTATTTGTCTTAAATATTCCAAATGGTAAATTGCCTTTCGCACCTTATTAACTAACGCATGTAATTTATCATTGGAGCGAAGTTAGCATGAATGATTTACATGATGATGAGTCTGAATTAGATGATTAGATGTCAGGTGTTAGGTAGCCTCTATGTAGATCACAAAATTCCCTATGGCGTACTTTCGCTTATTTTAGCTTGTCCAATTTGTGTAAAATATACATATTCTAAAGATTTTTTCTATTTCTTCTTAACAATCAATTAACCGTCGATAGACTTCGATAAATCGTTTGCTTTTCGTTTCAATGTCAGGAATATAATAGAAAAACATTTACAATATTCGTAATCAAGAATTTATACGAAATTATGTTTTAAACTATTATTACACTTAACCCAAATGTCGAACTTCCTTAGAAATTCTTATTAAGTACATAACCGTTACTTGTTCGCAGTTATTTACTTGGTTTCTTTTAATTACTATTTTTGTCTCAGCACTTGTCGAAGTGCTATATCACAATCCTTACTTTATTCCCGACTTTTTGTTTCTATATATCTATGTGATCCAAATAAATGATCCGCTTTAAAAAAAGTATTTTTATTTATTTAAAGAGTGGATAAATCAACATCGTAATTAATGATAAAAATCTATTCAAACCTGTTCAAACGTTGAATCTTTAATGGGTAATGAAAGCATAGCTTGTATATTTTTGTATGAATTTCTTTTTAGTTTTTTAACTTTTGATATCAGTTTATTTAATCAATATTTCTTGGTTCATTAAGCGTGTCGTACACTGCATACGTTACGATATGATTAATTCGGTAATTGATTGGGAAGGATCAGTTCTCTTTTGACATTTTCGTATATATTAAAATACCAATTTGTCCACGCTACACTCCTCCGCGCTTCGTGGAACGAGTTCTTGAGATAACATTACTTTTTATTGAATCAGGAAAGGTGCCCAAGAAAGCGAAAGTGTTTATTTTTTGTCCCAATAATTATTGCACGCCGCGTTACTTGTTTCCAACTTGTGCGTGAATTGATAATGAAAATATTAAATCGTAAGGCGGTGTCCCTCGGCCATCGATTTCCATTTTTGGAGTCCATGACATTACTTTGTGAGTTTTTGCAAGCCAAAACCTGTCTTTTGAAACAAGGGTTGTCGTTCATTCAGAAATAATTTGGTGTTTGTTGTGAAGCTGAGTTGTTTATGCCCTAATCTGCTTCTGCTATTATTTTGTTAATTGTGGTTATTAATAAATACGGATCAAATTTTGAGTGACACTTTATAAATGAGTTTTCATTATCATTGTTAGTAGTCAATCTCATATTTGTATCAAGTGTTTGCATAATAGTCACTTTTAATATTTGCTTATGTTTATTTATTTCAGTTAATTTATCCAAAAGATCAACTAATAAATTAAGTGACGCATTTTCTGTCGCCATAAAATAACCCGTAACCCCAACTCTCGGTAGCTTCGTTTACAAAGCGATTTCATGCGTAAATGTCAAAGATAATTGCATATGATGTATAGGTCGGTATTCTTGTAGAGACGGTGGAAGCCGGTCTCGGCCCACCTGTCTCATTACGCGATACTTTGTGGAAAACCGATGAGCCTGATCGGGCCTTTTCCTGACTTCGTAACAAGTTCTGATTAATTTAATGTTATGTAAATCCACATATTACCTTTAAAGAATAACACGCGTTACGGCTTTTCTCTCAATCCGTAAGATTTTACACACAGTTCTGTGTACAAACTCAAATGTGTTTTAGAATATACAAACAAATGCCTTCTCTTCTTCGTTTGACTCAAATTATTACATGATATGTTTAAATGTTGTAGTATTTTAGTAATATCCGTAATATTACCGAGAGATTAACCCTTTGGTCTTAACCTTAATTATGTACATCCGATATATATGTTAAATCAAAAATAAACATATATTAACTTACAACAATACTGGTTCATTATATGTATAAGCTATCTTTTTTTTGGGCCTAACCACCATTATTTGTGCCATTTTGGAGAAAGCGCACTTTTACTTACGTATTTTCCTCGGGGTAATTAGCGGTCAGACGGAGGACAAAGCCGTTATTATCGAAGAAAGAATATCATTCATAGTTCCGGCCTTTCCCTTTGGATCATTAGTGTTGTTTAGAATTTCCTCGAATCAATAAACATCGAACTGTGTATCGTTAATGCTTGTTACATTTTTATTGGTTTAATTGTTCTTAAAAATTGTTTTTTTTTAACTGAATAAAAGCAATACTTAAAATTGTTTTTATGTTAAACTTTAATTTATAAACATTTAAATTAGTTCCGTTTTTTCATCATAGCTCTAATCAATTACTTATTAAGGTTGTATGTATTACGAATTATTAATAAAACCATAAATTT
>DWNY01002898.1:0-10509 GCA_018250635.1 Telegonus apastus | reverse complement strand
TCACATTTAAATTACGTATTTTTTTTATTTCTGCCGTCCTATTTTCATATCTTTAAAATCATTTGTTCTTTGAGTCTTTAAGACATTGATGTCTTAAAGACTTGAGTCTATCATTAACTACTTTGATAATTATTGCCCTCTTTTTAGATAACTTACAAGTAATAAAATCTTACGCGGAGATACTTATGAGATTAGTCAAAATAAACTTTCGACACATTCGAGTCACATTTAAGCTCTTGCGTACCTAAGTAGGGACGTATCTCTGGTGGGTATTAAAAGGTTACTTAAGGATTCTGTAGTATCATATTATAATTTGGTCCTCACTAACCTGGGGTAAGCTGCAACCCAAGGCAACCAGCCACGCACACCAAAGCATCTGTTTACTTCTCCGTCTTGCTACGGGCAGCCGTAGAGGATATAAGACGGCAAAGAACCTGTGAAAAAGTCACGTAATTAATATTTATTTTTTTATACTTTGGATACAGTCCACCTGATTGTAAGTGGCCACTGCCGCCCATGGACATCTGCAATCAACTCCCGATGAGATCAAAGTTCCATCTATGGCTGAGCGCAGATATATTTCGCCCCTGAGGACTAAGTTGGAAAGCCTCGGATAAGTATGTCCCTTATCACACCCTTCAAAACAAAACACAGCAGCGCTTAACACTATTGTTATTAGGCCGATAAGTGCGGCGGTGATGCTGCCGGAGTCGGAGCACATGAGGTCTACCACTTTAGTTATCACCTCTCTCGCATAATCAATTGGTTTGTGCAAACAAACATTTGGATGTTAAAAGATAACTCAGCGACACCTAAAGTCTTTGTCATAGTTAATATGCTTGTTATCATTGGATTGCATCGATTTAAGGTCTCCGTAACCAAAGGGTAAAAACGTATAAATATTAAGCCTATATAGCCTCCGCTGGACTTTAGGTCATATATTATAAATAATGTAAGTGGTTAAGTTGAAATAAGTGTAAAACTTATTACATAAAAACCTTTCCATGAAAACATACTTAAATGCCCACTTTCATATTTTGTATAGGGGTATCGGATAGAGTAAAAACATCATAAATATGTAAAATACCGTGTGTTTTAGGTTTGAGTGTGTGGTCGCGCTCTGGTAACATAAAAATTAAAATAATTGCCGTTCTGTAATGGTTGGTAAAAATGGAAAATAATTAATTGTTTATGGATAAAATTGGCTGTTTTTCCCCATTAAAGGCTCCGAAGGCAATCACCGGACGCTCTGTATATTCACAGGATACTTGACAACCCGCGTGGCGGAGCGGCCACCATACCAGTATGACACGCAATGGGTCTCGGGTTCGATCCCCGGCCAGACAGATATCTGAATGATGATTGGATTTCTGTTTGTGTATTTGTGTGTGTTTTCCTGGCCTAGTTTAGTGTGGTTGAAGTACTAATAGCCGAGTGTATAAAGCGTTATTAAGTGTCAAGCGTTGTATATAACCTATCAAGTATATTACCTATCAACAGATATGCAGACCAGCACATTCGAGGACAGGTACAAGCCGAAAGCTCTCATTACAAGCAGCACTTTACAAGGTGCGTTGCCAGCCAGCCACGCGTTGGTGTATTTCCAGCCAATCTGTAAATAATACTCCTTTAGTATATTAATATTATAACTATTTTAATAAGTAGCAATAACCTAGTTGAGAAAAATGGACCTCTCAATATAATATCCGAGGTAGTGTTGGCAGTTGTTGTAGGACATAATGAGGCAGTACATTTGTCCCGTACATGACGTAGAGATGTAAGAGCGATTAAAAATTTTAATTTGTACTAGTTCAAATTTTTTGTCGCGTTGTACTTACACTTCTAATGTGACATGAAATGATGTGTTCAATAATATTACTTGAGAGTTTTAAATTACGTTAATCACACTTTGTAAGATAGCGCAACACAAATATTACAATAAAAAACTGTTAATTGCGTCAAATGTACTGCGAGCTTCACTTTTAAGAATCGCGTCAAATCTACTGCGAGCTTCACTTTGTAAGAATCGCGTCAAATGTACTGCGAGCTTCACTTCGTAAGAATCGCGTCAAATGTACTGCGAGCTTCACTTTGTAAGCATCGCGTCAAATGTACTGCGAGCTTCACTTCGTAAGAATCGCGTCAAATGCACTGCGAGCTTCACTTTGTAAGAATCGTGTCAAATGTACTGCGAGCTTCACTTTGTAAGAATCGCGTCAAATGTACTGCGAACTTCACTTTGTAAGAATCGCGTCAAATTTACTGCGAGTTTCACTCTGTAAAGTGGGACAATATAAACGTTACACACACAAAATCAGTTCCGTCACGTCAAATGTACCGCGAGCTTCACTTTGTACGATAGGACATGACAAACCCAAAATCAGTCAAGTTACGTGAAATGTACCGTGAGATTCACGTCACCTGACCAGCCTCGCCTCATTTGAAGTGGGACATTTGGACTGGTGCGTTCCAAAAAATGATTCTTACAAATTAATTTTAAAATCGTGCCCTACTCTTATCTCGAGGTTCAATCCCGGACATACTCTGACTTTTCGAAGTTATATTAGACATATTTGCGTGCTTTAATGGCGAAGGCTTCGCGCAAAATTCTACACACCTGAGCGAGCTTTAAAATAGACTTTCCTGATATTTTTGTTTCAAAATCATATAGACTACAGATGTTGTTCCGGACAAGTAACTTTTAACGCCACGGATACAAGTGTCCCTTTGCAACATCGTTTAACACTGCTGTTATTAGGCATTAAGAGGTTCTCCAAAGTATATAAAGTCTATCAATCCGCGTCTAGCAGATTAAACTGTGGCTAAATCCTTAACTCTAGGGAGAAACCCATACCTACCAGTGGAACAATAATGGGTAATTATGATGACGATCACAACATAAAATGTTTTTACAGTGGGCCATTACTAAACATACTCACGTACGTGGGACAAAGATTAATGTTTTTACAAAATAAGCTTTGCACTGTATCCTCTATAAATAAATACGCCGTTTTCAATTTATTTTGATGAATAGCTTTGTAACTCGAATCATCCTTTAAGAGTAAGCAAAGCATATGAAACCTACATAAATTTATATTAGTCAAGTGTAAAAACGTTTCTTAGTGATGTAATTTTGTTCTTGTATTTAGATGTCTTCTCTGAAATCCTTTCATTTGATATCCATTTCGTGGATGGGTAAAAATTTTCCGGCATAATAGGGTGTCCGCCATAGTGGATTTAGAATAACGCCACAAAGCTAATCAAGTATTGTCATTCAACGTTTGTTTTGGATGACAATGCTTGAAGATTAGCTTTGTATGTGCAAAATCGAAACCCAATTAATTGGAGTTAGCTGACGTAAAAGCTAATTGCAAGATTTGACTCCATGAAACAATAAAATTAGTAAAACAATATTTTGCTGTTTTTTATGTTATGGAAGTAGCAAACGAGTATGCAGCCTACCTGACGGTAAGAGGCTTTTGTCGCCCATGGACATCTGTGATCAACCCCAGAAAAAACACGACTTCTAGCTGAGTTTCGACAGTCTAGAGCCAGTAGACAGATTCTATGAATTGCCGTTATTGGACAAAAATAATACTCAAATATATATTCATTGTAATTCTATTCAGAAACGGGAAAAACGGGTCTTCAATAATATTTTTCACAAAGTAAACGTTAACAAAAGTGTTTTTTCCGGTTTTCGTGGCCCAATTCCACGAATAAAGATACTTAGAAAATAAAAATCAAAGATAGAAACTTTTAATCAACCGGAAAATTGCAATCCAACATTTCTAGAGTTTTTTATGGTCCCGTACAAAAACATCGTTGCAAAAATTTATCTAGTTGTTTCTTTTTTCTCTCCCCGTAACTGGCATGAGATACAAATAATTTATTTAATACTAGCTGTATTCGCGGTTTCACAAGTATCGGTTTCACATACATATAATTGATTCCACCAACCGCTACTGCACGTAAGGTGCGCACGTTATAATTAGTCTAGAGGTTTTATTTTTTCCAGTGGAACCCGGTTTTATAAAAGTAGCCTAAGCTAATCTTTATAACATTAGCTATCTTAACATTAGCGTTACATGGTTTAATAGGTATTTAATCAAAAGATATTAAAAATTTACAAAGTGACACTTCAATTATATTCATATCATAATTTTTAAGGAATTGTAACTAAACCCAGTTAACGTTTCGCGTTCTGATGACATTTATTCGGAAAGTAGATAAAAATTCCATTCCCATTTTAATGAAAACTTGAGGATTTGAAAAGTACGTAAGAAATTCTAGTTAGCCCATTGCCTCGTTATCGTGTCAGCCAAAAATGAAGGTTATGAATTTATACGAGTATAAAGACTACATACTGAGCATTCTAGATGTGTACCTACAATATATATGAAGGCTAAAAATACCACTGATTGTTTGTGCCTTTCCCAACAAGAATAACACAATAATACTTCATTTCCGCTGATTTCATGGTTATTCAGTCATATCTGACGTGTATTTTAATGTAAATCCTTTTCCGGTGGCATTTTTATTGAGGATTCACTCTGCTCATATTGTAAGACCAAGAAATGGAAAAGCTTAATGTATATACGTGTGGAAATTGTGATTTACAATATATTGTATTACAATATGTAATTGACGACCCACGTGGCGGAGCGGTCACCATATCGGTTTGACGCGCAGTGGGTTCCGGGTTCGATCCCCGGCCAGACAGATATCTGAATGATGAGCTTAGATTCCTGTTCTGGGTCTGGGTGTTTGTGTATTAGTCTTTGTGTGTTTCCATGGCACCCACGACACAGGAGAAAATCCTAGTGTGGGGCTATGAGTGTAGAAAGGGTATGTTACCTACTTTACCCGTATTGCAATTTATAGAATTTTTTGAATTTTAAGATTATCCTTCGTAGTTCGACTCCGATGAGACTAAGAACAAATAATGGAACAGCTTATTTTAACACTTCATAAAGCGCCTTTTTTGTTGCTGTATTTATATATGTCCTCTTAAAGTCTGTTAGATCCAGAATTTTCGTTTTGTCTTAACCAGCCGAAGGTAGGCTACCAAAAAATTTCATGGTCTAAGTCATTTGGCATGGAGGACTAATGTCCTAGAGATAATTCTCTTAAGAGGGGTTCGGGCCCTCCTATTTCTGATTTGCCCTCCTCTTGAAGGTGAGGGATGGACTTCAGTAATTGCTTTTATTTGAAGTTTACGCCCCTCAGTCCCTTAATTGAAGCTACGTTGAGCACGTTCAATTCGGTGACCCAATCATAAATACCATTAACAAAATTAACGAAAAGCCTCATCAAAATTACAAATAAAACGATAAACAAACAAAAGCGAAAAACATTTTTCACAGTTTTTGCCGTCTATTTGATTTTATAATGATGATAGCCCATACTAACCGTACACCACTGAGTTGAGGGAAAATAGGAATTCTTTTGAAATACAAAGGGGGGAAAGAATTCATTAACGTTATCATTCAGTACAGCGTACAATCGTGGCGTACAAAGGAACTCATTAAGTGTTATCCTTCCGGGGTTAAATCATTACATTTTGCCGGAGACGTTGTTTGTTTTACATACATTTATTGTGTACAGATAGTTTTAATACTGATTGTAAGTCATTAATAAATAATGTAAACCGACTATTCGACAATTATCAGAACCTTTGGCCAATGTCGAAGGTTTAAAAACACTAAAAACCTCAATTATAAATTGCCTAGGAGTAAGTAACAGTAAGTCTCACATAACCCAGCGTCGCTCCCACGACAATGGGTACCTTTTGAAGGTTTCCCCCTCGAAAACAAAAAAAAAAGGAGTAAGTAATATAATTATTTGAAAAGCTTTGGATGAGTTGATTGTTGATAAACAACTTCTAAAGTTGATTAAAATTCATTTGCAACTTGTCAATAACAGTAATATATCGAAATAATGTTAATTTTAAACACAATTCACATCGAAGTATGCGCCAAAACCGAAGACAATGCCCTTCGGTCAGACATAAATAGTTTTTGAACACTGTGTAAACAGTGATTTAAACTCTAACATAATCATTATTGAAAAAAATATTTTTAAAAAGACCACACTATAGCTCAAACTACACAAAAAACTGTTCACAAACGAAGGACAGAAATTAGGAGTAGGAGTTAAGTTTACGAGTGAACAAACCAATCTTTTTTAAATCTAATTTTTATCAATCGTTTTTAAATCTAATTTGAATTCTAAATATTTTTGTGCTAACACTAGGTAATTATATTCCGAAAGTTTATTCGAATTTGAATCAGTGCTCGACAATATCTAATGTAGAACAGGCAAATATTTTTATTCTTTATTTGTTTTGATACAAGATACAGAAATACAAGGCTTTCTGTTTTTTTTGGTTGTTCCTTTCGTGTACGTAGACATTATTAGCTTTAGAAAATAAGAATTTTCGCGCCATTACGTAGCCAGTTACTCGATGGAATATTAATCGGTATTCGATTACTATTTAATTACTCTCGATTATCGGTATTTATTTACTCGCTAAATCTAAAAACACGGGCCATCTCTAGTAAAAATAGATGAAAGTTTACTGAAATTAATATTAGAAAAGAGAAAGTACACAGATATAATGAATTAGGTAACTCGTTTCATCCATTACAGCGCCACACCTCAGTAAATACTTGTCTTAACCATAGCTTAACCTTTCAGAACCGCGTCGCGCCTTTAATGTCTAATTAAATTTGCGGTAAGTACCAGTGACTCCAATGTGAGTTTATGAAAGTAGGAAGTATATTAATATAGGTAGATATTATTATATCATGATTTATTATCTAGGTAGGTACAGATGATAAAATATTTTGTTTACATTGTTAGCGAATTATGCCAGCGGTTCGAATATATTTTGTTAAAAAAAGACAAAATGTGCCAGTATAGTAAAATGTTAATTAAATTTATTATTTTACTAATAAAAAGCAGAAAACTTTAATATTTTTAAAAGAAACCTATTAATAAACTTCATTAATACCTACTTAATTGAAAAATAACAGAAAAATGGATATAAAACATAATGTTTACGCGCTTTGGTTCTACAGACAGACAAACCGGCAGATACAGACAAATAAAGGGTTAAAATTTATAGGTAAACAAGTCTTTTTGGGTCGAGCATTGACGTGAAATTAATAGGAAATAGTGAGATGAGAGACTTCGCTTATTGCTTCGCTCGTAATACATATTTATAGCTGTTTACATTGGAAGTTTATTGGCTTGCGAGAACGGTGAGAAACGGGAACGCTGGATTCAGAGTTAATTCTTGCTGGGTTATTTATTATCTTTCTCAGTTTCTGGTTTTGTCCGCTCGGATGATTATTAGTATTAGATAACAATGTATAGCAGAGCGATCTTTTTGTTCTTTTATGGTATGGAAGTAGAAAACGAGCATGCTTCCCACCTGATGGTAAGTGGCCACTGCCAACCATGGACATGTAAACAACCCCAGATAAGATCACAGTCCTACCTGAGGTCAGCGATAGATTCGTTGCTACCCCTTAGGACTAAGGGTGCCTCGAATAAGTAAGTTTCCCTTACCACACTCTTCAGACCCGAACACAGCAGCGCTTAACACTGCTGTTATAAGGTAGAAATAGGTGTGTGGTGCCGCCGGAGTCGAACCACAAATGGTTCTACCACCTACTCTTTTAATTTACTTACATTGTATACATTGAAGTAAAAATTAGCGCTTTTTGACTCAATAAGTAGTGTCAGTACACAACATATAAATGCATTTTTCATGGAAAATATTAAATACTAAAATTCATCAAAATATGTACAGCCAAAAAAACAATTATAAATACAAATCGGTTTATGATAGTAAAGTGTTGGATACAAAACTACGTTGCATTTTTTTATAAATTTATTATTATTGGTTTGAATGAGAGATTCTTAAAAGTAAATGACATTTTTAATACCTCCGTAAGCTATTATTATATCGTAGGTACACATTAATTTCATTTAGTATTCTTTGTCTAAATTATTAATTGTAGCCTTTATAAGGAGCAACCCGAAATGTTTTTCGGAAGAATATACGTATCCCGAATCAGTCATTCGTAACGAGGTCAAACAAAGTCTTGAGATCAATTGTGAGTTACGTGATAATAATTAGTAAGGCCAATCAGAATACAGCTTTGAATTGTGACTAAACTTCATAACCTTTGAAATTATACAGCTACTATCCATGCCCCGTAGTTTTATCCGTGTATAAAAAACTAACATGACATACATATAATTACTTGTCGAACAGACAGACAAAATGTTTTAAATCTATTTTTGTTATAGTTAAGGTGTATACTTTCATATAAATTTAGTAAAAAAATGTTATCTTGATATTACAAATAGACACTTTTATTTTATTTATAGGAAACATAGCGATGATTTTAGGTAAATAACTGGTTGAAGCCTGAATATACTAACCAAAAGGATGCTAACGAAAATAACTAAAATAAACTAAATGCTAACCCATTTAATGCATTTACGTACAGTTGGGTAAGTTTCCATGTTGACACGTATTTAATAGACACTCACTAATAGTCCCCCAGTTAGTAGTTATCAAAACATAAAGGGATAAGTTTTCCGATACGAATAATTCCCTTATAATCTCCGCGGAAGCTCCAATTTGTGGTCGTAATTCTAACTGTATTTATAAGCTCTGCCTCTGACATAATGTCCGTAAGATGCAGTGACTTATCTTATTATCCCACTGCTGTCTCCGGTCTCACCCGGTGCACGGTCTCACCCGGTGTAATGACCGTAGTTCTATATTTACCTGATATTCACTGGCTCACCACTATACCAGTTCGGAGCAGGGTGCACACCTCACTTCCACCACGTACGTCACGACACTGACATTGACAGCTACCCTCTCTTATGGCATTCATGAGACAATGCATAAACATATCTATTGAATAGATACAAACACTACAGGCAGCAATATGTAGTAAAAGTAAATTTAAAAACCCATAAAACGTTAATTTATCTTTTTTAAAGGAAGGAAACACGCATACTTTGTACACGAACTTCGTTGCGGCAGCACCGCTCCGCTCGCCATTCGACTGTCATTGTGTCGACACCTAATTCTGTCATGTCGTCACCGGTGATCCCTATAGCAGCGAATGTTTTAAGATTTATCAAAATACATAATATACGTTAATATATCATAATATGCCTTGCTTACTATAATATAATATATATCGTACTATATCTTACTAGTTTTACTAATATTATAAAAATGAAAGTTCGTGAGGATCGATGGAATGGACCAAAATATAAAATGGAATTGGATGGATGGATGTATGTTTGCTACTTTATAACTTCAGAATGGAATAACTTTTCAAATATCCCACAAATAGTATTTACTTCATATCAACTTATAGAAATCAAATATGAAGTCAAATAATAATTTAAATAAAAAACGTAAGAAAATCCAGTATGTTTTTAATGTTGTCAGTAAGTAATACACATAAGATGCTAGTGTATATAATGTTTTAACTTATTTTTGTTCTTCATTTTCATTTATTTGGAAATTAATTTATAAACAGCACATAACAATGTCTTAGACGATGAGAAAGCCTTAAAGTTATTATACATAGAGTAGGGTAGCCAGCCTAAAATATGTCCATCGAAAAAAAATGAGGAAGCAAATAGGTAACTTTAGCCCGGTCCAATACTAGCGCCACTTGTTCTGGTAGTGTTGCTTCTTCTTTCATTCAACTTTTTAGTTACATTTTAAAAGAAAATATTAATATTTTCTAAAGGTACATTTCACCGTGACATCATGGGTCGAAAGAAAATATCTAAGTAATTTAGGAGTACAAGCAAATTACCCGAATTACCAAATTTCTTAAGATTATCCCAGTAGTGCTAAGTTTCGTCGAAACAATTTACTAATAGTACAATGGCAATGGATATTTTGCCATAAAAGATGACTGCCTAGACAGGAAATGGGGACCAAAATATAAGATTGAATAAAAAGCACTGTTCTTTTTTTATGCCAACATTTTATTCCCCTTAATTGTATTCACAATAGTTTTATATATGGAACTTCTCAGCTGTATTTGAGACAGTAGTTATAGAATTCATGCACTTCATATTATTTCATATTTCACATCATTAGGCCAATCCAAGCCCAACTCATAATCTGGCCCAGAGGTTTAATTGATTTTGTACTACTATTTTCCTAATAATGATTACACATCATTCATATTTTCCTAAAAAAAGCCATCCAAACCCAAAAAATAAGATGGGATATCTTCATATTATATAACGACTTATATTGAGTACTATCTGACCAGGCTGACGTTGTTCTGCCATTTGTATTTAGAAATTTGCCCGTGAGTCAGTGATGTTTTAACAATAACGCCATCTAGTCCACTAAGGTAGAACTATGCACGTACGTAATTCGACGTAAGAAAAGTTACTTCTGGTTTAAAATTGTAATAACTTTTGATAGAATGGATCGATTTTCAT
>DWNY01002897.1:0-10509 GCA_018250635.1 Telegonus apastus | reverse complement strand
GTTCTGTACGAAATCACTTCAAACTGAGAGTCTTGTTTGAATTTTTTTACGGAATCCTAAAAATGTGAATAAGTATGTAAGTATTCCTCAAAAACAAACAAACAATAATATATTTGCATATATAAACCCATAATATTCCTCTTAATGTAAATAAGGTGTGAAAATTTCTGTTTCAACACTATGGACTCATTAGGATGATATTTATTGCTCAATTTATTTTATTCATTACGAACAGTTGAGAATAAAATGTAATGGACTATTTTACGTTAATGTTTCCATAATTAAGATTGTCTAGTCTACTTAACTACTATTTGTAAAAAAGACATGATTATTTATTAATCAACTGTAGTAAAAATAGTTTTAACTGATATCTATTTCTAGCATAGCATTAGCTCGGTGACTCTGCTTGTGAGCTAATAAATAACAGAAAAATAATTAAATTAACGTTGGTTGACTAAATTATCCTGAAATCACTAATTTTGTTGTGCGCGCTCACTATTCATCAATAATGTATATATTAATACGTGAAGCGAAAATTTGCGGACCCATTTTTCGAATATTCCGTGCACCGAGGAGTGTGAGATATGACATACGTGAAAGTTTATGAAGGGAAGGCGCGAGAAGAGACGATATCCATGTATAATAACTGTTAGGAAATATATTAAATGAAACTGAATAAGTTATGCATTGCTTACATTACTGACAACAATACTGACAGTGCTAAACAATACCGTCTAAAATGTCTGATGTCTACGTTAAAAAATGTGTTATTTCTTTATATGCAGCTTATTCAATTAAACCTCATTTTCCCTATACTGAGACTTTTTGTAATACATATGAAACTTTTTTATTGTATGTATGATTTTAGGTTTAACTTTTTAATAATAGCCGAATTTCGACCATTGTGACGGGCCTACTAGTGTACTTTAATGGATTTAATGGATAACCCATTATTTTCCCACTGCTGGGCAAGAGTCCTATCGGAGTGAGAAGTGCGAATTGGTAGACTTCACACCCCTTTTTATTTCATCAAAATCTATCCATTATACAAAGTTATTACAATTTTAATCAAAAGTAACTTTTCTTACGTCGAATTATGTACGTACGTGAATAGTTCTAGCTTAGTGGACTAGATGGCGTTATTTTATAAACATCACTGACTCACGGGCAAACTTCTAAATACAAAATAACAGAACAACGTTCTCCGTGGCAGCTAGTTATGTAATATTTTGTTTTTTGATCTCCGTCTGATAATACATTTTAGTAAATATGAAATTGATGTCCATCGACAAACGTCAATTTGTTTCAACGGAAACTATATATGGTTCATGATATTTCTTTTCAATGGCAAGAAAAAACACAGGGTTTAAAAATACATGTATACACATTTTCAATAGTAAACCTTCATTAATCATTTGTTATTACTTCATACTGAACTGTATTGCTAATAAGTTGATGACAAAGCATACCAGCAAACTAAGCTCTCAAGACAAAAACAAAAGAATCTAACCTATCAAATAATTATTAACATAATTTCCTGAGTAAAACGATTTAGCCTATCATTTTATTAAATTAGTATTAGTTAATAGGAACGCTAAGCTAAATACGAAAATTAATTCCAGCCGTTCGCAATAAGGTAAATGAGTCATATTTCTGACTCCAATTATTTTAACGAGGATTTGGTGCACTTAGCTCGGCAGCCGAATTTAATCTCTAGAGCATTCCGAGACACCTTTCTCTTCTCACCTGAAAGTCTGGATGGTAAAAGGATAAACTGAAATTGCTTAAACCTCATTCCAAATTGAAACATTACAGAAGTGAGGAAAGTTAAGTAATTTTCAATTTAAAGAAAATTGAGCTCTACGAAGTTATAATCAATTATAACTAATAATGCTTTCTACACTTATATCTTACTCGTATTTCATATGTCGTAAATAAGACAGAGGGACAGATACTCAGAACGGAAATTTGGATTTGTTGTTTAGATTTCTAGTTGGCCGAGAATCTAATCTTAAGTATTTTCAAATGAATTAAGTGCAGTACATGTGCACTTTAATGGTCACTGCTGCCTATAGACACTATGAATGAAGCCTATGCACCTTGAGAACATTCCAATATCTTTGAAGGTGGTATAACCCTTTGTGGTTCAACTTTGTGGTATAACTGCCTTAAAGAGCTGCCTCGACCTGAGGAACTTATGGTTATGGTTGACTACGATCGTTTACTACTCCTATTATAAAAAATCCTATATTTCTCTTTCACACACTTGAAAACAAAACACAGTAGCTCTTAATTGTGTGGCTGAAATAGGTTTAGTGATAATGCATTCGGAGGCAAATCATGATATTCTACTAATTGATTTTCTAAGGATTGTTGATGTTAAAATAACAAATATGTCAGTTACGAGGGTAACAGAAGTTACCCACCTCATAATCAAACCAATTTAAATTTATATTTATTTACCAAAAATCTTGATAACAAAAAATAATTGTGATATAACAACGCTGTTCTGTTCGCCTGATTTCTAATATTAAAACAAAGGGTACAACGGATACGAAACTTCAGCGTTGCGCACGATAATACATTATGTACGATCGTAAAAAGTTTAGTCACATTTTGTTCAACAATACGGACCAGAATAGCCTTAAAGCCTACCGAATGGAGGGCAAATCTCCCGTAGGAGGCATTAAAAGAAAAACAACGAGCGATACTGCGGTGTGAAATGTTAAAGGCCAATAAAATTGTATGTCGACACGAGGGGATGTAGCTACACATATTTTTAATAAATAAAACTGGAGTGTACATATGTGTAGTTTGTTTCCTAGGAGCTTGCTCTTAAAATTGGCAGACTAAAGTACCAATGAGTCGGGGCGGAGGACTGTAAATCGATGAGGCAGAGAAGTCTACGAATAGTGACCCCGCCTTTTTTGTTCTCAAGGTACCTTTAAAAAGTACCTGTCAACGTGGGAGGGACGCCGGGTTAAGTGGAATTCATACCCATTAAAACTCCTACGGTGACCATTCTCCGCCCAGCAAAGATTCGGGATCCCTCAAGGAACGCAACCGAAGTCCTCTGAGCGCGTTGACCCCTGAGGCTCTACCCAGCTGAGGGCTGAGCCCACCACACCACCTGGTTTTTACACCACCACATCACGCACCAGGTAAGGCCTTAGCAAACTTCAAGAGATGGATTGATGGCCTTAAAAACATAACAGCTAATCGAGCAGTAGATGTCACAGAACAGGATAGGCAATATGCACAAAATCTATAGTTACTTACATTAGTTATATTCGAAGTTATGGACAAATCCAATTCCGGTGCACTAACGGATGTCCGTTCCGAACGGGTTTTAACGATGATATTTGTCAACTAACAGACCTTACTCTGTATAGTACAAGTCAGTTAAAATTGAATTTCACAATTGCTTTTTCGGGTAATTTCGACATCACTAATGTCGAAATTACTTGTTGTTAAACTTGGACTCTATTGAAGGTAGTAGCAGGATCAGAGTAAACCTAATTGAGCAGCGTGCGAAAATTAAGACTGACCTAAATTTTAAGAATATAAATTTAATTTACGCATTAGCCTAAGTTGTAATGAGTTTAAAATTAAATGATGTACACTGATAGCTACGATATAAATTTTTACAGTCATTATATACATGCATAAGGATACTCAATTAAGTTAAGATGTAACTATACGTTTACGATCACTTAGTTTACGCATTTGACTAGTCTAATTAAGAAACACACAAATATTAAATAATATGTGTATCACGATAGTAGTCGTGACAGATCCAAATTCCTTATAATAATACGTACATTCGCATCACAAATTACATAACTAGAATTAAATCAATTTTGTCATAATTACTATACTTTTACACCACTATGTCAGCGTACCGCTGATAGATGGCGCTTTTAGCTCTTTAAATAGATTTTGGAACTGCAACTAGAATTGTCATTATGAATTCGGACAAGAAAATATTATGAAAAGACTGTTATACATAATTAAACTTGTAAGAAATCTGAACATGGAGTATCACTGTGTAACAAAATATATGTAGAAAAATTACCAAATCTCAATCAAGTTTAAAGACTAAACATTTAATCCATAAGTAATTAATTATCCACAACGGCATAGTAGTCTGAAAAGTCATGGCTTGAGGTGCGGGCTACAAGTTTCACAGTGCTGGGCGCATTTAGACGATCAGGGGAACGCATTTGGCCATTGAATAAAAACAAAAAAGTTGGTAGAACTCTTTGTGCTTCGACAGCGAGACACCTCCGCCACACCTATGTCTGTCTTATAACAGCAGTGTTAAGCGCTGCCGTGTTCTGTTTGAGGGGTGTGGTAAAGGAAACATACTTATTCGAGGCATTCCAACTTAGTCTTCGGGGGTAGCAACGCATCTGGCCGTCCTCAGGTAGGACTGTGATCTTATCTATGGTTGATTACAGATGTCTATGGGTGCCAATGGCGACTTACCATCAGGTGGGCTGCATGCTCAGGATTTTATTGGACGTTTTCGCTTGTCACTGACAGCTTGACATATCTATCTATACAAATAAATAAAATTGAAGTGTCTGTTTGTAATATCAAAATAACAAAAAAATACGATTTTTTTTTAATTATCTGTCTGTCTGTTTCGTTGAAGTAACCTTTATACGGTTGAACCAATTTTAACGGGACTTTCACTAGAAGATAGCGGAAGGTCTAAGGCGTAAATTAGTCTACTTTAATTTTTGAAAAAAGCACCAGCGTCCGCGCCACGCGCATGCGGCCGCTGTTGCGGGCGTTAATGTCAGTTGCTGTTAGGCAAATATTAATGTATGCCTTTTTACTTCTTTAACGCGGGTGAAACCGTGGCATCAGCTTGAAGAGTATAAAATCAAAGACTACATTATAATACAGTAGGTAGTCTAAAACATTAGCGTCATCAGGGAGTGACCCTAGAGATTCAAAAAACGTCTTACACGTTGGATTTCTACCGCTCGGCGTCGTCGAAAGAGGGCAGCAGTCCTGGGAAACGCAAATACAAATGTTCCACATATCAACTGCCCCCTCGTCTGGCTTCAAGGTTTGCAAAATTTAAACCTCGTCAGGAGCGCTCATGATCCTAGCCTAGCCTACGACGCTGATCATAATCTTTAGCTGGAGGGTGTACGTATACGTAAATTGTATGCTAGATAAGGTGTAGAGGCCGTAATCGTCGTATATCATATTGAAATACATGTAAGGAACGATTCGATACGATTCCATCCAAAAGAGGGAATTACGTCATCATGACGAGAGGAGGAAACTTAGAACTATAAATATACTTAACATATTTTATGGGTAAATGGGTACTACAATGTGATGATTATAATACTTCTATTTCGTGTTTATCCCTATAACCTATCTTATATGAAGAGTCGAACAAGATAAAAAGTAATGAGCTTGTATTTCTATGGTGTTAAATGGTTACTGAAGTCTACGCCGTCTCTACGAAGTCTTAAACCTGCCACCATACTTATAAATAATAAAGGGATCCTACTTGCAGTTATAATCTAGCGTTAATCTATGTACGTTAATCCAATCATTTCCAGTACCACTTTACAATTGTTGGTTTTTAGAATGATATTCTCATGGAAATTAAATATACTTAAGTATATTGGGTATACATGCAGACACAGGTCCTAAGGCCTAGCTGCCATAAAAATAATTTGCCGATCGGCCAAATAGCGATTATGCGTCGAAATATTCCTAATATTGAAATATGGCTCCAATATGGAGATTATAGTAATTTTGTTACAATTCATTTTACCTTAAAACTGCGTCCACAGATAACGAATCATTGAATAATTATGATAATTGACGAAATTATTGGGGGCTGGATTCAATAAATGGTGAGGGTGATCGGGGCATGCCGCGATTATTCACAATTTATGTTATGGCGACGATCTTCATAACATCGTGCCACCGGAAGAATTAAAATTCGTTGTCATATTTGGTGTACACTCGCGTACACAAGTGTGTTTCTATTGTTCTATTTTGTTTATTAGGAACATAAAAATTACATGTTTAAAACGCATTCTTAACGAGACGAGACTAGCAATATAAATACTATACCAACTTTCTGTCGAGGTAAAAAATCAAATATCGATAAAACTATACAAATTTCTAATATTCTGTTATGTAACTTAAGTCGTTGTCAACTCATTATTGTCCCACTGCTGAAAACGGTCCACGGCGCTGGGCAAATGCGAATTGGTAGACTTCACACACCTTCAAGAACTTTCTTTTTCAAAGAACACTCATGTGTGCAGGTTTTACAGTTAAAGCAAGTGATAATTAATTTCTAATGTGCATATAACATTTAAAAGTCAGAGGGGCGTTCCTGGGATTCGATGCTCGAATCCCCTGATTGAGAGGCCGAGTTTCAAATATAATTTATGTAATTTTGTGCATGTAATTTAAGTGCACATGTGATCTAAGTACGTTTACAATATTTGGTCCTTTAAGCTAAACATACAATTAGCCAACCAACTAGCTAAACATCCAGATGTCCATGGGCGGCAGCGGCCACTTATTATCAACTGAAGTCAACCATAATATAAAAACAAAAAATGTGGTGAGTTCATAGTGTTACAATAATAACATGGCTGGCATTAAATACTTCTAATTACTTCTATTATTACATGTCGGAATACTGAGTATTGTTTTGAATTGTAAATTGTCATTAGATATCGTGAAATTATATATAATTATAGAGATTTGTCTGTAAAACTAGTGGACAAACATGTATAATTCGATGATAAAAATTAATAAACCGATTATTTGTAAATCTTTCTCATTTATAATAGATTTGTCTATAACGGAAAATTACCCATTACGAATCTGGTTGTTATACCGACTTAATGCATAAAATAAAATAAATAAACGTTTTTGTCGCCAACTGTACCGACCCCGCCATTAAAATATCTCGTATGCATTAATATAATTTATGGGGTGGCTACATATTATTGCAAAGCCCTTTATTTATGTTACGGCCCGAATAAATACCAACGTGATCGATTCGTTATAAAATGAAACTTAACAATAGTGGAGTATATGTTATATTTGATGTGTAACGGTTTAAGTACCATGTAAAATATTATTTACGCTTCGTATATTTTATAGATGTTACTGTATATTGAAATTATAAATATATCGAGCCCTCTTAGATTAGGTATCATTTGAATCTAAATATATATAGTTGCATATACCTAATAGCATTAATATACTAATTTACTAATGGAATATCAATGCCTAATAGTGATATTTTTTCCGCATATGCCTTGTTAAGGTACCTTTGATTTACTGTATGAATTACGAGTAGGATTACCTAAGTAGGTACTGGTGTTCTATACCTCTTTGTAATTCATAATAAGTCCACATACTTATTAACTTTAGTAGGTACATAATTTTAAACGTATATACACAGCCATTCTCGAAATAACAAAGAGAACAGGCATTTTCGTACGAATATTTTAAAATAATCGTAGTGCACTTGCCCATTCATGTTCATTGATTCTTTAAATTCCATTTTCACGTTATTGAACATAAATTACTTCTGTATGGAGAATATCACGAAATAAAGTAAATACGCTTAATAAAAAATATCCATAGTAACGTAAGACCGAGCTTTGCGAATTGAGTATGAAAAACTAACGTTATTCGCGTCGGAATACGAAAGGGGAACGCAATCACAATCCAATAGCAATATCCTATTCTTTTCGCGACCGGATCGGTCAATAAAGAGTCGTATCTGTATTTGAGCAGCGTATCTCGAGTCGTCCGGGCGTCCGGCGGTCGCGAGAAATTGAATGAAAACATTGAATATTTATTCTCAGACGATGCCACTGCATCGCTCCCAGGGTTCACACAGATCAATGCATGGATTGGCTCTTTATTTATTATCGTACCATGTATGTCTACAAATATAGCTTATGGCTTATGGCTTATGTAGGTGTAATTTGTAAAAGTTTTCAGTATCTGTTTAAATAATTTTCAAATTGTCACTAATTACACGAGAAAGCTGCCCTACAGTATAAATAGACAGGTACTGGAATATATTTCAAAATCGTAACTTTAAGCTCCAAATACCGATTATAAATAAACACGATATCACCATTATAAAAATGTAACACGTGGCATGTTCGATTGATAAATTAGGTATCAATTTAGATGTCTGTTTTGAGACGGCATAGTTATACTGGGAACTGTCCTTATTAATGTAGAAATCGAAAATTCTTGGTGATTGTAGGTACTTAGTAGGTAACTATATACGTAGTTGTACTTTAGGAAATGTAGGAGCTACGTTACAGTATCGAAGCAATGCCTGTTTCTTCTTGTAGAGTCTGAACATCGCTACTCTGTCACAGCTGAGATGATCTTGCGGCGTTCCTTTTAATATTTGATCTGCATATTTATAACCCGCGCATTGCTGCCGCGAGCTTGTTTACGGATTTACGGGTTATTTCATTTCGCATTGCTTCGGACAACTGTTTGACATGCTGACTATAACCATGCATGATGCGATTTCATACGATCGTACAGAAGAGCAGCTCGGACATCGTTATTCTTATAGTGTGGTGTGTCACCCCCTGCTAAGTGGAAAAACTTTACTACAAAGATATCCACCTGATACGTCGTTACTACCTTCCATTAACGTTGTTTCTAATTATTCGTATAGAATGGATCATTTATGAATTTATTTACTCGTAGATTTTTTTTGGACTGCAATCCTGCCGGATTTCGGCAGTGTTGCTAAGGGCTGTGTTGCTAAACTTGAGCGCTAGTTTGTAGCACACCGTGTACAACATCGTAATTTCTAACGGTGTTGTTATAAAACAGAAACAGGTGTGGCTGTGGTCCCGGGTCCTTAGAATCACGACGGGAACATTCTATTTGAAATGAACGTAATTCATATGAACAAAGGATGTTCTTGAACAAATTAACATTCTAGTCAGTTTAAGCAGTTAGTGCTGTTAATCAAAAGATGCACTTGTCAACTTAATTTCGTTACCGACTTTGCTCGTACTGTTTTTAAGTTATTCACAATTAACACAGCTATAAGTTGTGAGAAATGGAAACGTTTAAGATAAATTATACAGTCTACGCTTTATGCGCTGCTATTCAGCTATCAGGCTTAACTTGTTAGTTGCAAAGTAAGTCAGATCTCTTATGTAAATTTAAATTAAAAGAAAAATCTTTAATTTCATTTGTATTGTAATAACGATGGTAGAACGTTGAACTAGTCTAAAATCATCGGGTTAGACTACAAAGGTACCCATCGCCACATCTTCCACCTTGTAGCATCCAAATTAAGCGCTCCTCTGTTTTGATTTCAGTCGTAAGGTATAGGCACTTTTATGAGACATAACAATTTAATTTTCAAGTAGGATGTTATCTAGAGTTGATCACTTCTTTGCGACACGATGTACATCAGGTGAGCTGTTTGTTTTAGGTATATAAACGAGTACGTTTTTATATACTTACTAGCTGCTCCCGCGGTTTCACCCGGGCTAAAGAAGTAAAAAGGCATACATTGATATCTGCCCGCAACTGACATTAACGACCGCGACGACGGCCGATGCGCGTGGAGCGCGCGCTAGTGTTTTTTTTCAAAAATTAAAGTAGCCTAAGTTACGCCTTAACGTCAACTTTCAATATAAATAAAATCCTTTCTTCCCTTTAAATAATGTACTTCTCAATGTGAGTCAAAATATTTATTTATCGTTACGAAATTAGTAAATTGAACTGATTGCTAAAAATACTGAACAAACTTCAACTCATGAATGACATGACGTAAAGGAATTAATAAATAAACGAAATATTATGTAAGTTTTATCATTTATTTAATACATTTTCTAGTTGTTAGTTTTATTCTTCATTGATCACAAAAAACACGAATGGCATTGAAAGAAAGTAAAATATACAAGTGCCTACAAATAGTAAAAGGATATAGATTAGGTATTCCGTACAAGCCTTTTTTGTTAAAGAAGTAGCAAATGAGGTCATACTCTACTAAGATAATAAAACTATCCATAGCTTTCTTTCTCATGTTAACCTGAAATGAAATATCTGGCTGATAAAATAAATTAACAAGTAGCAAAGCACAACGCAGTTAAGATAATCTGTATAACATTAAGAATGCGTTAATAATTGCATTCAGCATATTCAGACTTAATTTGAATGACAATAAATAATGTGAAGTTATCACACAATAAACTCTATATAAAGACTTGAAACAATGACTAAGGGTCTTCGATAAATTCACAACAATAGGGGTCGGGGAATTCACAAATGTGACCAGGTGTGACAAGGACGGGGGAGGGGTAGAAAAATCATGAAACTCGTGTGACATAATCTATGGATGGCCCCATAGTCAGTTGAAAGAAAAAATGTTTTCGTATCTTTGGCCTATATTTTAAATGGAAATCTACGTGAAGAGAAAATTTGCGGAATCATTTTCTGTATACTGCG
>DWNY01002896.1:0-10510 GCA_018250635.1 Telegonus apastus | reverse complement strand
TCTATTTCAATATAAATGTGCCAGAATGATATAAAATTAAAAAATTACATTAAAAAATATAATTACGTACAGATTTAAGTTACGGTAAGCTGATTACGTAAAATACTTCGAGCTATTAGGTAGGTACTTAAAAAATAATACATTGGATGTGTTGTATGCCATATTATTATCGCATCAATTTATCGGCATGTTTTATTCAGTAGAAGTATGTAGATTTTGGCGTAGTAATGACCAATACTTGTTGTTTTAGGTACCTACGTCATCGCGTTAAAGCAGGCGATACACTATCGCATTAATTTATTAGTGAGCTTTATAATATATTTACTGATATACCTACCTCGAAAACGCATGTCTTATAAAAAAGGGACTGTAAACTTGTGAAATATTGCCTACCTCATTTCAGGATTTTACATATTTCGGTTTTTTATCGTTTGTATGTACCTACCTAATACCTATTCATTGTTCTAATGTCAGTTGATACCAATCCTCTTACAATTACAAAATATGTCAATTGACGTATTTAGTCACTATCACGTTATGTTATGATAGTGGAGCTAGGAAGAGTATCGGACAGTCTAAATCATCTCCGCAGCCTGAGTTGACTGAAACCAATCTAACAATCGAAGATATTGCTCAATTGCTTGAGATTGAAGCGGGTTGAACTCTCAGACTTACTATGACCGTAGGTATATTAATCCGTTAATTGACAATGACGATCAAGCCTTGCCAAAGACCTCGAAGGTGTGAAAGCACCTACAGCGCCAAACTGTACCTACACCTAAACAAATATGCTCTGTATAAGTGACATGGAGTATTTTCCTCGACCTCTAAGATCGGGACAAATAAAATGGTGCAGGCTAAATGGCATTGTCCTTGTAGTTCCGGGACAAGAATAGGGCTACGGTATCCTCTGGCTGTCGTAAGAGGCGACTAAAAGGGGGCTTCCGGGGTTGCGGGCGGCAAGAGTGGGAGCTCGAACCGCCCGGCCAGTGACCCCGGGAAGGACAACAGTATGTGTGGTCGCATACCGTCGTAAATACCAAATGATGAGATGAGCTTAGTTGCTTATCTGGGTGGGGAGATCCCGGAGTCCTCTTTCCAGCGCTGATTATGGCAGCCGGGGGGGTTTTAGTGAGTAAGAATCTCACAACACTGCGTCGCTCCCACAGTAATGGGTACCTTTCGGAGGATTCCCCTTCGAAAACAAAAAAAAGGCTAAATGGCAAAAAATAATAAAATTATAATAACTAACACATGTAACAAGTACTTACATACGCAACAAGACCAATCGTCTAATATCAGTTGATTAACATAATTGTTGTTTATTTATGCAACAAACAGTTTAATCAGCATAATGTACGTACTAGTGCAGTTACATTTCGTTATGAATCATACGACCTAGTGGCATATTAATATCATTATTATCATATTAGAACACGTTTGGTTGGCCACGTAACAAAACTGTAAATTAGGTATATTGTATAAGTGTATGAATTCACGAAAATACCTAAGTGCCTTTCACTGCACGAAACGTTATTTGCCCAAGCATCGTAATCTCTGAAGCCGTATCAAACACTACATACTGGCACGAAATAATGTTTCTATCTGAAAACAGTGTTAATTGGAATATTCATGTACCTAGGTACTTTTGTAGTTTCATTGACGCTTTTGTAACGCATAACTAGCGACAGAGTTTAAAACTTTATGACCGCATTTCTGAACTTATTCTCGGATAACCATCCAGGGTGATCATGGCGGAAATAGATATCGACGAATATTTAAATACCTAATTTTCTTTGTTTGTAGCCTACGCTTACCGTGGGACAATTTAAATATTCTCGGTGTGATCCGCGATTACAATTAGAACACCATTAAGAATCACTGGAATTAATATAGAGATCCATACAAAAGGTTACAGTTGCTATGTAATGACGCATTTTATGTATTACGCATAGATATTAGCATAGTCACAGAAAACGGAAGACAGTAGCGAGAATCAAGGGTATGTACTTGTATGTATATATGATAACAGTTGTAGCTACTCTCCTCGGCAATTACTGAATCATTAGATATAAAATACCTACGGATTAAAATTATATTTAAAACATTGATACACGACCCTCATAACAATATGTTTCATTTAATATTTCATCCAGTACATACTTTTTAATTTAATTGACATAATAATACTTATGTTGCTCGTTTCAACTCACTAAATTTATTTAGGTACACGGGTACACGTCTGTGTATATCAAAGATATCCATGTGTACCAAGTTTCAACTTAATTGGTCCAATAGATTCAGAGCAAATTGGCTGCGACAGAACATAATAAATGAGCCTCAATTACAACAATGAAAATAATTACAAAATGAAAAAAAAACTCACTTATCTTTTTACATTTTACTTTATTTCAGGCATTGGTCAGTAGCTGCCAGTAAATAGTTAAGGAGAATAATATAAAGCTGAAAATACATCACGTGTTTTTTAACATTATCCGCCATTTTGGAAAAACATTCGGTAGCCAATGTTACGAAACTATAATGATCTTGATAAATATACCATAATAAATATCTTGCTAATAAAGTCTCTTTACGCGTATCCAAGCGCCATTGGTCAAAATAATTAATTTCATACTCTGATTTGAGTTCATCTGTATGTATTAATATTAATATGAATATCAATATTAATTTGAGAAAGATTATTACAAATGTTCCACTTAAATGACCTAATATTATTTACTAAAACGTTGAATTATTTTCATAAAATCATTTATTAATGTATTTAATAGGTTTTTAACCGCGTGTAATGTCGAGACATATTATCCCCTCACCCTTATCCTCATCAAATGGTTTTTATAATCCATCGATCCACATAATATCAATGGTTAAATCATTTTCTGTCTAAAAATAATGGTTTTGCAAACACGTTATTGTTCATAGGCGTAAAATTGACTACCGTTCGACAAAAATTGAGATTGAATTCATACAAGTACGTACAACATATGTACTTCAAATGTACCGCTTTGTTTACAGTAAGTTATTGATATTAATTATATTGTATTAGCTACTCCAACATTATAACAAAAATATATTATATCATCTATACAAAGATACATAGCTAATAAATTAATATGTTACAGAAAACAAATTAAAGCAACAAATTAGACAGCCATTGCAAATCACACAATATACATACATTATTTACATAGTTCTTTAAAAACGAACCAGACACATAATCATAAATAACCGAAAATAATAGTAGTTTTGCGAAAATATTTCTCATTATTGTGTTTTGAAAAATCTAATAGATATACATATAAGTAAAGTAGGGTTTAGTTTGATCGATACGCAAGCCTCCGTCATCCAGGTTCAGTCAGCGTCTTAACGATTGTCTGTCTCTTACGATCATTATCCGTATTTTTATATCGAAGGACGCCAACCTGCTACTAAGCGTTTACAAAATGTCAAAAAATACTGATATTTCAGCCAGACACGACAAGTCTTGGAATGAAGAACCGGTAAATAAAAAACACCATTGTTTTACAAAACTCCGTTTCTACAGTTTTAGTATTTACGAATAAATTTCGTTAACCATTTGAGTCAATAATCACGTCACTACGAATGGGTTGACCATATTTCTTGGAATTGAAACAAGTCCACAATATCAACATTTTGTCCTGCCAAAAAGTATTAGTACAAAGAAGTGTTGCATTTATAAACTTTTTATTAGGTATATATATTACTTAACAATGAGCAACCAATGTAACATTTTTATGTCTTAATAACAAAGGGATACTTCACTACACTGATAAAACCGGACAACTGTCCATCTTTGATGATAGTAATCAGCTACAGTTGACCGCCGTGGGGAAAAGTAGGTAAAATGAAACTTTAACCGTGAGTATAAAAATTGATTACAAAAACGCGAATTCAGTTGTTAGTGCGTTACGTTAGCTTAGCAAAACACACCTAAAATATTATAACAAACCATTCTTCGCAGGTGGCCATGACGAATAATGACGAATGGTGACGACTTCGACTAAACTGTAATTTCCTCTGATATGAAATTGCATGGACTCTGACAACGAGTCATGGAGATCAATTTTTAACAACAGAACTTTGCAAATATAATTGTAAACTGTTTTATTATATACGTGACTAAATATGTACAACAGATGTCTTTGTTACAGTATATATTACTATATTAATCTATTACTAATATTATTCTACAAAATATCCAAAATATATTGACCTATTCATCGTGATTATTATGCTAAGTACATGAACGTCATGAACGTACCGAAATTTTTGATAAGGCATCTTGTCTGTCTAAATGTACTTTACTCGTAAATTATTGATATTGTTGTTATCAATTGTGGTTTCTCGCCATAATTAGGGATGCACTGAAGTAGAGCATACATTATCAAAGTGATACAATAATGAACGGTACGGTTTAAAAAAACTTTCATTTTTCTCAATTCATTCAAATTAAGCCCTTAGTTCCTTTTTAGGGTTCCGTACTCAAAGGGTCATAACGGAACCCTATTAATAAGACTTCTATCTCTTGAACGGGTTCTATCTCTTGAACGGTAACAGGCATCTACTACTTGATTTGTTTTTTACAAAATGTGTATTTTTATGGCCGCTATATGGCCCAAATACTAAAAATTAAAAAAAGTTTATAATAAAAGGGAGTCCCCATGCAAGAAACTGGTAATTTTCGACATTAAACGGTTTATCTATTGAACCCCTAAATATGGGTATCAAATGAAAGGGCTTAACTTGTAGAATACTGTGCACTATGACAAATTCACATCCAAGATGGCCGCTGCTACAATTTGGTGGATTACATATATTAAAAAAACCCCCTAAATATGGGTATCAAATGAAAGGGCTTAACTCATAGAATACTGTGAACTATGAGAAATTCAAATCCAAAATGGCTGATTACATATATTTTTTAAAAAGCCCTAAATATGGGTATCAAATGAAAGGGCTTAACTTGTAGAATACTGTGAACCATGACAAATTCAAATTCAAGATGGCCGCTGCTACAATATGGCGGATTACATTGTTTTTTTTTTAAATCCCTAAATATGGGTATCCAATAAAAGGGCCGATCCTTTTCATGCTGAAGCTCATGCAGCATTTGATGGTACGGAACCCTCCATATGCGAGTTCTATTCGCACTTGGTCAATTATTTTACCTTTGTTTAAATTATAGTATTTGTCGTTATAGCGACCATAGACATACACATTTTGTAAAAAAAACAAGTATCTAAGTCCCCATTACCGTTCAAGAGACAGAATCCTGTGACAGACGGACAGACGGACAGACAACGAAGTCTTAGTAATAGTGTTCCGTTTTGAACATTTGGGCACGGAACCCTAAAAATTATGTGTCGCGTAAATTATGTACGCGCCTATATTTTCGTTAATTATCCCGGGCGAAGAATAACAGTATTATCGGACCAAATATTCAAATAAATAATAGTAAAACTAAAAAACAAGCTTTTGAAAAAAATTGAACTAAAAAGTGATAAATAATTATTGTAAAAAAGCATGGACCGCTTTTTGCGATATCAAAATGATAATCCCAGATTCGACGTTTCAAAGTCGATAAAAATCACATTCACAGTTTCCGTTACAAAAGTACATACATACCAGGCTAATAAAGGCGTGTAAAAACATTGTTAGGGGGCAAAGGTTCCTTAAATTAATTACGCGCTACTTATCTATACGATTGTAATTACGGGGCAATGACGTATGAAAGAGCGATAGCGTAGTGGTTAAAACTAGACCCTCAATCTTGGGGTCCGAGATTTGAATCCCAGACACTTACCTCTGATTTATCAAAGTTAAACATTTATTAAAAACAGTAATAATCACTTGCTTAACGATGACAATGTAAGGAAACCTACCGTTCATGAGTTATTCTACTCGTAATTAGAGATACAGAAGCTAATATTAAACTGAATATTTATATTCATATACATATTAAATACCTACTTAAAACGGAATTGTGATATAGGTGTACTTAAAATATAAAAAGATATATAAGATATATAGTAATTATACCCAAATAAAAATTAAATTGAACCTAAAACGGACTATTCTCAAAATAATTTCAATACTTTAAGATTCTAATATTAGAAGCGTATATAAATAATAAATTACGCAAAATATACAGGTAATGGATGTTCGGGTCTTAGCCATTAATTTATTACATGAGTTGATTAATTTACTACAGAAATTAAATATCACGAGGTGTTAAAACTTAGACAATTAATCGTTAATCTTTAACGACGAGGTCGCAGACTTAGGGACCCAACTCTATCGCATTTTTCAAAGAAATTTGTCTCTGAATTTATTATTACAGGCTGTTACCGTTACATAATTGAGAGAAACGGAAATAATTGGGCAAGTGCGAGACATATTAGCACACAAAACGTTCCGTACCATATAATTTCAACATTTTATTTTTATTAATGTTTATCATAGTAACCAATGATATATAAATATATCTAGATATTAACTATATTATATTAAACGCAACTATCAAGATAGCAAAATATTAAATATTGATATTTCAATGACATTAAATTACAACTGTTGAAACATTTTATCTACTTCGTGTGCGATTTTCTTTATATATCACCACTTACGAGTAGGATAAAGAATTCTTTGGAAACTTCACTTGAGATCGAATACACTTCTGACAATTCACTTTCAAAGTTAACTAAAGAGAACGAACATCTAATGTGTTAAAATCTTTGAAATAACTTCTGAAACTCGTAAAAGAATACACGGAAGGTACATTTGGCGCTTATGGTAGAAACAAAACATTGTCTGATACCAGCGCGTACAATCAAACATTAGTGTTAGCATTATTGTCCCACTGCTGGGCACGGGTCTCCTCTCAGAATGAGAGGGCTTTTAGGCGTGCCGTGCAGGCCAAGTGCGAATTGGTAGAGTTCACACACCTTTGAGAAATTTTTTTCAAAGAACTCTCAGGTGTGCAGGTTTCCTTACGATTTTTTCCTTCACCGTTAAATCATGTGATAATTAAACTCTATTACGCACATAACTTCGAACAGTCAGAGGTGCGTGCCTGAGATTTGAACCTCGGACCCCCCGATTGAGAGGCTGACTTTCAAGCGAGGCTGTCAATGCTATAAGAGAGTTAAGTTGTTTTAACAATGAGTCTGGTGAGCCTCAAAAATATCAATAAAAGCCGGCCCGCGGGCCCTTTGTGGTGCGTCTCTGCTTACCCGAGAGCCATATGTGTCGTAACGCTCAAAGCAAATTCGTTTTACGCTTCAAGCGTTGAGTATTGAACACAAATGTATCTCCGATTTTAAAAGGCCCCGAAATTTTGGTGCAAATTTGGCGTTACTTGTGCTTCGTTTAAAATTTATGTTGAAGCATGAAGCCAATGTTTCGCAGGCTAAGAGTTAGGATCGGGCCCGCGGCGAGTTTTAAGGCATGGCAAAATTTCATAAATTATTTGAAGACGTTTCTTGCCGAACTATTTTCTGGGTAGAAAAATTCAATTCGCGTTCGAAGTGGCATGTTTGTTTTGGCATATGGCCCGGCCCCTAATTTCTTAGACTTTGACAACCGATTTTCAGAAGGCTTCGAACCCACGGTTTCGATAATATCGTTAATAAATTAAGTTTATGTCGTGTAATATTTATTACCGATTACATATACGGATTAGTTATAACCGAATCAGTAAAAAAAATATATCCAAAGTTTTAAAAGTAGGTACGACATACAAAAAAGATGTATTGCTTGTTTCCAAATTGGGTAACATTTGCTTTTTACGTCCGTGTGTAAAGTGACAACGTCCTTACCTACATATACATACATACCTATATTTTTATGATGTTCACCTGGACAGCTTGCTAGCTATTATTTTAGTTTGATATAAAATTATGTATAGTTTTATATTAAACACGGATTACTCACTTCACGCTACTGGGAATCGTGTAAATAGGCGTACAGTAATTCTATTTTATGTATGATGATTTCACATGAAATAATATGGCATAAGTATAGTTTAGTTATCTAACTAAAATGTTAAAAACCTACTCAAACGGTAGTCCGTTGTGTTTAAAGCTAGTGCTCTAAGCACAAGTTTCGCTTAATTATATTTTCACAGTTTTCTTAATAGCTTTCAACATCTGAAGTGAAAATTCTTAGAAATTGTTCCTCAAACAATAGGAGAAAGGTTTATTGCTTTACTAATAAGACTACAGTGAGGCGTTTGCTTATTGAATTATATCTCGGTTTACGCTGCATGTACTGCACGTTCACGCTGGACAAATGTTACCAACTTAACAGTGACACCTACATTTGGTATGTGTAAAACGTATACCGCTGTATCGGTTGTTGTATCTTACCGCATGTAAATAACATAATCTTTTATGTTATAAAATCGGTCTATTGTTTACGAAGAAAACTGCAATTCCGTGACGCGTTGAGTCAACCAGACCTCGCTGATTACACGTTTGAAATCGAATACGACAAAAATCGTGCAGTTCAATGCCATGTGAAACCATCCTTAATAACAAATGTGACGTTAACTTGTACTAAATCTACGATGAAAATGGTAGCCATAAAACGTTATGTCCAAAAATGGAGTTGCTAATAAACGTGCCCGGTTATTGAATTTTGATTTAACTTTTAATTCTACTTCACAAAACGGCCACTGTCCCGCACTTTTAAATTGTATAGCACTTTCAATTCAATTGTTTTTGAGTGTATAAAGATATACCGTTCATGGTACGACTATCATCAGTTACCACCGCAACAAATATGTCTGTCTAATAGCGACGATCTTGAGTTGCTGTTTGGGATTGAAGGGTGTGGCAGAGAAGACATGATCCAACTTACTCCTTAACGGTAGCAACTTCATATAGAACTCTAATCTTATCTGTATCCCCTTACCATCAATGGACTACGTACTAGTTTGCTCCTTCTATCATATAAAAAGTGTAAACTGTTAATTTTCAGTCCACAAACAATAATATTTATCACATTTTATAATAGCGAAAGATAATATCGTGTACCTGTCATTGTGTGTTCAAAAACCATCGGAAATTGAAAAAATAATTTAACGCTTTCCATAATCATAGCTCCACACAACGATTTTTCCCGTATCATGGGTGCTATGGACACACACAAAGACGAATACACAAACACCCAGATCCAGAATATATATCTAAATTCATCATTCAAATATCTGTCTGGCCGGGGATCGACCCCAGAGACCACAGCGGTGTTCGGCACACCGCGGTGGGTTTTGACGGTTTAATATCGTATAGAAGCCATAGAGTTATTATAATATTAGAGTAGGGGAGACAACGTAAAATGTGTTCATCGAAAGAAAGAAAGGGCAAGTGAGGGTACCTAAGTTTTTTTTTGTTGACGGGGGGAAACCTTCTAAAGGTACACCGGAGCCTTGGGAGACGCTCCAGTTTATGCGGCAATTCTACCCACTAAAACCCCTTCGGTGGCCTTTCTCGTCGCTTGCAGGAGGCCCCGGGATGTCCATTGGAACGCAACGGTGCCCCCTAGCGCGGCGTCCCTCACGGGCTCATCTCCTGGGGGACGTGTAATTGTCCCCCTGCACCTTTCGATGTCTACGACGACATTCAGTTACACATGCCGCCTACACAGGGTACCTACCTGCCTCCCTTTTTAGCATGTGTATTTAGATAAAAATATAAGTGAAGGGTCTCTGATCTTCCCTTATTATTGCACACTCGCACTTACAGGTCTGCCTATGACTCCTACTCTATAATGATTATGCAATGAATCCACTCAAATCTCAAAGGTGTGTAAAGTTACAATGCGCACTTGACCAGCCTGGTAAATGACATAGATCCCATACATTCTGAGAGGAGACCCTTGTCCAGAGACAATAATGGCCTGATGAAGAAACTACATTCATTCATAAATTGCTGACAGTATCCGTCCCGTACTTTTTCATCTGATTTTCTTGATTGAACCATTGAATACCATTCAAATAGTTCGGTACAGTCGTTCGGTGCCGAAAGGCAATTTACATCTATTCTTTGTTAGTTTGATCGAATGCTTACAACGAAATTAGGTTTCTGTACTTGGTTTATAGAATGCTGGTTTAAAAGGTCTTTTTTTGCTGTTATCAGCTTCAGTGTATAAGGTATAGGAATACATCAGCCTTGGGATGTCCACTGATGCGTATTACCCTCCTCTAATAGGATTTGAACCTAAAGCAGTGTGACCACTTTTTTCGAGATTCTACCAAAGATATATTTGAATTTTATTAAATCTAAAAAGATTGGCTTTAAATTCATTATATTTATATAATTAGGTATTTCTACCAATATTGAAATCTACTAAAATGTATGAACTAATGGACCTTTGCCTACAATTACTACTAAAAAGTATACCGGAATACTGTAGGCTAGTGAAGGTAATCCTACGTTTTCTACATACACACGAGTGAAGAAAGCGTTATTCA
>DWNY01002895.1:0-10510 GCA_018250635.1 Telegonus apastus | reverse complement strand
TTATAATGAGTGGGTATTAATAATAAATAATAATTAAATTTATAATATAATCATGTGATAAGTACCTAGTAATCATTTAATCTGAATCTAAGTTGTTGAGCGCAACATTCAGTCTTAATGGTTACACAAATTGAATACGATATAAATTTATCGTAATCATCAATTTTTACGTGATTACTATTCTTGATTTGTTGCGTAGCCAAATGAAAAAAAAACGGAATTCTTATATTTCGTCAGTGTATCCGTGTGCGACATACATATATATATTACTTTGAGTCTATTAGCACTTCGTTATGAAATTTGAAAGATTAGACACTCCATATCTGAGAGTTGAAATTAATTTGAGCGTTCAATGCATATTGACTCAGATTTAGTAGGACTTAAAAATGTATGTAGAGATTTCCTAGTTAATATTAATCCCACTTACTTTTCTAAGTAGAAAACTCATGAGTAATTAATGTTGCAAAAGGAAAACGAGCGTTTTATATAACCCATAAACATAAAATAATTTGTTTTTGTAATAAAAGAGATTGTTTTTGTAATTTTAAAAAATATGTTTCCAGGAAAGTCTACGAACATTTTTTACCGAATTTTGTAAGCACATAAAATTAGCATAGGTTCGTAGCGAGAATTAATTCACTTAGTCCTTCCAGCCGGATAATGTAAGGCATGAATGAACGTTGTTAATTATTTTGGTAGAGCGGCGGATAATTTTAAATAAGGATCTACTAAGAGTCAAAATGAAAAAAATATTAAATTTTATAAATGAAGTTAATTTCGAAGTACAAAATTATCTAAGTATGTCATCAAATGGAATAAAAATCAAATTTCCTCTTACAAATCACAGCTTCGAGGAAAAAGTGCAATTTAATGTTACATCCTGAAAACATTAGATACTTCAGAATAATAACAGATACAACGATTATTTGATACACTTACCTCAGTCTTCGTTATTCGATGTCGTGCTAATTTAACAACAGCAAAATTCCCCTTGCCGATGGTCCTCTCTATGTCATAGAAGCCCACCCTGATGGGGGTTTTCGCAGGACGATCGCGATCCGCCATTGTTGCTCTCGAAATCTTCAGACTCGACATGAAATCTTTAACACCTCACCGATTCAAAGATTTACCTTATAACATAATACTACTCTCAACGAATACTAGTCAGTCGTAACACTATCCATTGTCAACTAAACACACCAATATCAAACGACCTACTTGTGCACACAATAAGTCTATTTTTCATCAACGTCACACAATAAATTACATTTAGATATTTGGTTAAATTTAATACACGGTATTGATACCTAACTGTGCCGTTGTGAATTAGAAATGTATCAAAGGTATTGCATCGGAGTTCGATGTTCAATAAAAACATAAATGTTTAAAGACTGTTTTAGGTCCATATGTCCATAAATACAAGGATTTAATAATCCAGCACGTTATGTGTACAAAATATATTTACATTAAGAATTAATAGAAAATCGCGCAGAGGCGGCGTGCGCGTATCGTATGCTAGAAACACATCACGCCGCCGCCTCACCGGCTGTCAACCGGGTACTGAACTTTCGACTACTCGACTCGAGTGGCGAGTGAGCGAGACTCAAGTCGAGTACTCGTACAGACAGAAAATACAGAATAGAGTAGAACACTACGCGATACCTACTGCTGCGACGCGGCACGCGCCTGGCATTTTGGCGGCCATATTGCTTTCCTTCATGACGTAATCAGCTTGTAATAACAATTTAAACGTATGTACAATGTAAGATAATAGTTTTGTTTATGTAGAGATACCAATATCTTATAGATAAATGTTAAATAATTAACTACACTGTTAGACATAAATTATCTTCCATGAAGACCTATAAATTTTAAATAGGCAGCGACTTTAAATATATAGATGATGCCGAATATTTATTACACAAATTCAAATGATATATATTTTGGTGAATTGTTTTTAAAAAACTTTTACTGAAATAATCACGATAACAAATTAAAGCTTTGGAAAATTAGTATTCATCTTCCTGAACCTTCATTATTTCTTTCCCCAGTTTCAATATTCATACGGTCAGTAGGTACCGTAAGCTCTGATAAATACAAAAGTAGAGGATGCAATTTTAATTTTAGTGTATGTAGTTTTCCATCAACAAATTATTACCTTATTACTCGTAATATATTTTTTGTTGTACAGTAAAATAACAAAGGTCAATTGAATTGAAAATAAAAACTACATGTGTATTATTTAATTCCTGTTAAGTATCTTTAGTGAATAGTAATTAGTAAATGGGTACATAGGGAACCAAACCAGTTAAAATATTATAAAAAAAAGTTGAAAGTTTTTCCTTTAATTGGTTTTTAATTTTTCCCGCTTTCATTTGTATACCATAGACTTCAGAGTATACCATAGACTTCAGAGTATACCATAGACTTTAGAATTATTATATAGAATAAATAAACTGAGAAAAGAATGATGCTGTGGTGTGCGGCAACAGATGTCTAAAATATTTTAAATCCAAAGATGTTTAACTTATCTTTATTAAATATCACAAATCGACATGCAAAAACTTTGCTTCTGTGTGCCAGTTTTTCGTTAATATTTTATATGATCTTTCTTTGAGATGAGGTTCAATTTAAATTGTCAAGACATTGCCATGGTTGCGCTATTCACTATTTTCCCAAGAATTTTGTCTGCTACTCAGATATGTTAATTTCAAAGTGTCAATTGTTCACACAAAAATCTAACTTATTTGTCTATATCGATGGCATAAAATTGGTTATACAGACATGGTTGCCAATGCCATAACTATCTGTGTTGACAACTTGCAGCCAATAAAAATGCAGCCTTCTTAGTCGTGGTTTGGCTAGCGCGGTTCCCATACTAATCGTCTCCTATACCCATTTTTAACACCTATTTAAGAAACCCTCAATACAATCTCAAAAACGATTAACTTTCGAATAATACATTATAGGATCAAATCGATCAGAAATGACCTGATTAATAACGTCATCAAAGAATCGTGTCGACATACCTTGTAACCCTCTATAATAAATGTTTACAAAACGTTATGTTAGGTCCATTACGTTAAATTACCCAGATTGATGATTTTGTTATAAATATTTACTCTGTATTCCTCACCTGCCAACTTTTTGCTTAAATTTAAATTGTCTGTGGCAACACCATTCTTTTTTGCAATGTGATTGTGGAGGGCATAAACCTAGACTCCTTATAGATTTGTAATAATTTTCTTGAAATATTTTCATATGTCCCATTTTAAATTGATAACTTTGGTACTAAAATTAATTCTAACCTAAGAACACAACTAGGTCCTGTCAAGTCACCTTCGGTAACGAATCGAAGTAATACTTTTGTACCAAGATGTCGGTGATACTCTTCTACGATTTTGACAAGAAAATGTTTGTGTAATCGCAAAAGCTTCCGTGTTAGTCATATGAGCTTATGATCTTTTGAATGTGTAAATAGAATAGATAGAATAACGTCATTATGGATCAACTCTCCAACGATAATGTACAGAACGTCAAGTGCAATCAGAATAGCACGAGCACAAAAAACAAAAATAAAAAGGCCAAAGATCCTCCGGAAACGACTGATGAAATAAGTATAGCGACCGACGAGTTAAGTGAGTCTTTAGTTAATTCTCTTCAAATTAACAAAGTCAGTAGCAACCTAACGAATGGGACTAGTGTCCATTCGACCGATAGTGTGGAACTCGAGACGCCTAACGCACAAGTGGCTGCTCCCAGCGAAGGCGCGGAAAATGTAAATAGTGTACAGTGTTGTGACGATGCGGTCGAGGCGGAGGCCTGCGAGGACGACATCGGAGTCAGTTGGGTGCGGTACGTCGGAGACAAATGCGTAGAAAGTACACAGAAAGCAGAGGACGGCTTACATACCAGCGATAACGAATATGAAGACGATGAATTCAAAATAATAGCATACGAATCTGAAATCCAAATGCCTGAAATTATGAGTCTAATACAGAAGGATCTCTCAGAACCCTACTCAATCTATACATATAGATATTTCATACATAATTGGCCTAAGCTATGTTTTCTAGCAACTGATGTAAATGGTAAATGTATTGGTGCCATCGTTTGTAAATTAGATATGCACCGCAATGTTGTGAAGAGAGGCTACATTGCTATGTTAGCAGTAGATGAAAAGTATAGGAAACGAAAAATTGGCTCCAGACTTGTCCAAAAAGCAATTCAGGTAAGCTCCTAAGTACAATTTACTGCTACTGTGATATATAGATGATACTTTCATCTCTCTAAGCTTATGTGAAGATTGAGGATAGTTGAAACTGTTTTAATGTTTGTAAAATGGTCATAAATCATTTATTCTTCAATAGTATGCATGCTGCATAATATTGTGCATTCAATGTTATCAATCTTAAATTCTCATAAGAATTGGGTGGGTGGTTAAATTCTTATAAGAATTTAAAATGATTAAGCTACCATAAACCTAACTTTCTATCCAATTAGCATTTTATTGGGAATGTAGTGTAACTCAGAAAGTTGGAAAAATAGATCAATTAACTCATAATTAACCTGCTGTCACTAACAGATATTTAAATTGAACCCAAGATAGAACCTGAAGTGGGCCACACATTGGTTGTTACATATGAGGGCTGAGTAATTATGCCTCATATAAGAATCTCTCTGATCACACAAACCATTTTACCCTTTAAAGACAGAACACAGCAACTTTTAACACATTTTTAAGCAAAAATAGCTGTAATGGTGATTTTTACACTACCACCTTTAATTATTTTTATAGCTTTTTTTTATGTTATGGTAGTAGCAGCCCATCTGACGGTAAGTGGCTACTGCCCCCCATGGACACCTTTAATCAACCCCAGATTAAATCACAATCCCATCTATGGCCAAAGATGTTTTAGAACCCCTGAAGACTAAGTTGGAACACCTCCAATGAGTATGTCTCCCTTTCCAGACCCTTCAGACCAGAACAAAAGCAGCACTTAACACTGCTGTTGTAAGGCAGAAATAAGTGTGGCAGTGGTGCCACCAGATTCAAAGTACAAATTGTTCTACCACCGTTAAATTGTTATTTAAAGACAATTATGAATTGTTTTTTATTTTCCAGGTTATGATTGAAGATAATGCAGCAGAAGTGGTGTTAGAAACTGAAATCACAAACAAGCCAGCACTTAAGCTCTACGAGAACCTTGGCTTTGTGCGGGACAAGCGCTTATTTAGATATTATCTCAATGGTGTAGATGCATTACGATTGAAGTTATGGCTAAGGTGAAATATGTAGGTAACGAATGAGGAATTCTCAATGTTGTGTTATATTTTTCTGAGAACTATACAGTCTCAGGCATATACATGTATGAAAGTGAACCCTACTGTTGTTATAATGGTATAACCTATGAACCTGCCATGTGGATTTTAGCCAAATGTATAGTTGTTTAAATTTTTTATTTTGATCATGTGATATGTTTAATTTTTCTTATTTATGTGTTGAAAATTGTTAATGAAATGTTTTCTGCAATTTCTTTTATATCTCGATTATAAGATTATAAATGGTCAATATCCTAAATGAAAATACACAACTTTGAAGAATATAATTTGGATTATTATTATTTCATCTTATTGTTTCTTTTTGTGCTGTATAACATTCTGTTATTACAATCATCAATATATCACCATAGTTTCACTGCCTGAAACTACTTCTCATTAAAGCCATTGTCAATTATCTGCTTTTACTGATAGTATTAAATGGTACTATAAACCACATATATTATGAGGCATTCGAAGTCATTTACCCATTTGCAATGTTTTTGTTTTTGTATCCTTTTCAGCAAGAATTTATTTGACAGTGACCTTATGAAGAATGATACTGAATGAATATACCTTCCTGCATGCACCATATGCACAGTATGCACCTATTCTTATTGGGGAAAGATTTTTACATATATTTGTTTATATAACTTATTACTTAGCATGTAATCATGCAGCCCATCTAGTAATAAGTGATCACAGATGCTCATAGACTGTAACCTTCTCAATATAGAACAGATTCTCCCCAAAATTACAAATGCATTGCCACTCAGAAGACAAAGATGGAAGCTATATGTTGTGGTTGGCCATTATCTACTGTTTTCTAAAAAATCAGATGAACTGCTTCACATTGGTAATAGGTGTCTCAGGAATTCCTATCATCTCTATACATATTTTACTGACTATTGCTAAAACATGGCATCTGACAGGAATGAATAGAAAAGAAAATATATGTTAACTCACAAAACATTGCTTTATTCATCTGGTCATATACCAAATTTAAAAAGTGAAAGTAGCACTGTTAGTTGAAGCTCCATTGTATATAAAAGTATTATTGACAGGTTTGTATTGCTTTGTAACAATTTTTATCGCTTCATGCCCAATGCATCCTCCCATGAAGGCAGATACAGTGTGAAGTTCCACTCCGCCATACCGACACATTTCATGGATGTGATCATCTTTGGGAAATGGTGGACAGGATATATCACTGAGCAGTTTTGATACACAAGTTTTCAATAAAGCTATATCTCCCTCCGGCTCCCATTCACCCGGAGCCCTGCAGTGTTCAGATCTAAATGTTTCAGCTGCCCGTAGCAAAATATAATGCACCATCATTATATCTGGTTCTTCTAAGAACCTTGCAATATAAGCTGCTACAGAACTGCTCGGTGGATACTCTATATTAATGTTTGAACCCTTAGCTAGATGTAAGTCATGCGCATGTCGACAGAACAACCTGACATCTGCTTCGCTAATACTCTCACAATGCAGTTGTGTGACGATTTGCTGCACTTTCCTGTAAACTATTTCAGCGTCATTTGATGCCTGAGTTCTATAAAGGTTTTGAAGCTTTATATAATGGTCTGTAGAAGCAGTCATATCTGGCAGTACTCCCTTCACAGGCAACTTTCCTTTTCCTTCAGCTTCAACAAATCCCCGCAAAGCTGAACACATGATCCAGAAGGGGGCGCTCTCTTTAGTCAAATTTGTTGCGTAGCTACTGTATATGAGCTCCTGAATTTTAACTGGTAAGAATGTAGGGACTAATGCTGTGTTTACAGCCCTCATAGCTTCAGCAAAGTTTTCCTCATTGATAGGAATTCCATTTTCATCTTTTCTTATAAATTCCTGTATTATCGCTTTCACTTCTGCTTTCTCCTTTCGGCTCATAGGCCAGCTATTTGCATTATTCATCTGCCATTTTTTAATTGCTTTATATAAAATGACAATCCAAGGAATATGGCCATGATCTTTTAAATCTACAGCATCTATATCAATACTGTCTAAATATTCCAAGAGAGATTGGAAAGGAACATCCAAGCGAAGATCAATCTGCTCATTTTCAGGATGAGTTTCAATTATTGCATGATCATTAATTTGAATCCTGAAAGACCCAAGAAACCCCAAAGATCGACATAGGATAAAAGGAACCTTAATATCCCATAGGTGTTGCGCCAAGTCTTTAATAGTTTTCTCTCCAATGGAACTTGCTATTACTACACTAAAGGACTTGAAAAAATCAGGATTTTCTTGCAGTATTTGATCTGGCGGTTCTTGTACTGCGTGGCCTTGCACGGCAGGATTAAGTTCCAATAAAAGTCGCAGCGTTTCGGACCCTCTATTCAATCCCTTACTTGAATTTTCTAAGAAAAAGTTACTGCCTATGTCTTCATCACTTACAATATTATCATCAACAATAGTTACAGCTCCAACGCCTGGCAGGATTATTGACTTCAAGATCTCTGTTCCTAATGCGTTAGCGTTTATTATACAAATGTGTCCACCTTCGAGGGCTGCCTGGCCGTGGTCACCCCACAGCCTCAATTGCCGGTCATATTGTTTGTTCTTTTCACTCTGTTCAGGTGATTTTGGAGACGGCGATGCCATTATTTTTATAGTGATGTAATACGGACTTATCACAATAATCCGTAGTTACGCTTAATATTTACATATATTCTTAGGAAAATGTGAATTAAAGAGTTTGCATATTCTTATTTCTGAAGTAAATTAATTTTATACTTTGACGTTTTTGACAAGTCCCGTTTTTTTAATAGTAACCGACAATAAAATTAACTCCAAGCCTTAAAGCCTGTTGTTGTCGGCAAAGAAGAAAGAGTCATATCTTTTCGTTAATTACTAGACATAAAACGCAGATAACCAATTTAGAATCTACATAAAAATAAAGTTATATTGTTAAACATTTTAGCACTAAATTAGCACAACATGACTGTGAACAAAAATGTTATTTTATCTGTAATCTTAAGGAGGGATGCTCGATCCGGGTGCCTTGTATCGATATATCCGATCGCAATGGATTGCTATAAATTGCATCGATCGAAGTATAGACCTTGTTTAGATACGATATTTAGAATCAATCTAGTGCTGAATTAAATCTTTTATATATCAATCCGCATATATAATAAAAATGTAACTGGCGCTCGCTATTTGTGTTACGTACGTGTTCTGTGGCACTAGAGTATATAATAATATAATAGTTTCACCGTGGTATACTATAACATTGGCATAGATGGCATTATAGGACAAATATAACTGACGCATAAGCTCAAACCAAATGGCGAACAAACGTTTGCCGGGATAACTAGTAAAATAAAAAATCAATCGACAAAATATATAAATATTGATTAGGTAATGCATGCTAAATAGGAAAAAAAAATCTTAAATATGAACCGTTTCCTTGATGATGCTTTCGTTAAGCTTGATGTATAGTTTATTTTCAATTTTTCCTTACGAGTAACTATCAGATGGCACAATAATATGAGTGATCTTTTATTTTTTCAAAATGTACTAATTCAAATCTCGTTTAGGGAACAAAATTACGTGCGTATGTATCGCTTCACTCAATGGATCGAATGTCATTGTATCGATACAAAAATCGAGCTGGTATTTCGGATCAGATCGAACATCCCTAATCTAAAGTGAAATGTAAATTAAAAAAAGCAAACACATCGACCCTGGATTATTAAGATTGAAATGTTTTTAAAATATTTATCGCGTGAATGTGTATTGAAATGAATTTGCAGACATTATTTCAGGATTTTAATCCTAGGTAATAAAAGTGATACACAGTGACTATTATTATTATAATGACCTGGAAAGTCTAAAAGTGATTTGTTTTTCAGTAAGTTCGTGGTACACACTTGTTTGCTGATATTCACAGCTCTCCTGGCCTTAAAGCTAGACAACAGTATCAGCTGGTCGTATTGGGCAGTGTTCACACCGATATGGATTTGGAAATTCTTAGTGGTTTTGGGTGCTACAGTTGGCACGTACGTCTGGTGGCAGTACCCTCACTTCAGGTCTGTTACCTTTGAAGTTTAATTTTCTTTTCTATTTCAACTTTGAGTACTGCCTATCCCTTAACATACCAACAGAATGGTATGGAAAATTAAATTTACTTATTTTTAGAGACCTTTATCCATTATTATTAGTATAATTTGAGAATATATACAAGCGGCTTGTCTCTACGTAAAGTAAAGCAACGGCGCCGCCCGGAACTGTATGGTTGCCCACCGATGATATTTCAGAAGGTAACGTTAAGCCATCAGTTAGCATGTTCAGTAATCATATATCGTATGTCTTGAACATTGTCGAAATTCTTAGGAGCATTTTGTAAACATCTAAAATGGGATTATATTCCATGCCTACAGTACTTAGCTGTCAGACATAAAGATTACAGCAGATTGCTTATGTCGTTTAAATATTCTGTGCAATATGGATGCACAATAATTCTATGACTGCTAACAAAATAGTCTTACAATGTGTTACAATGTAATATGTGGTGCTGATGGTTGATAACTATTAAAATGACACAAAGTAACTATTAAAATTACATACACCTTTGGGTCTAAGGCTATAAAGGGAATTCATACGAAGGTACAGACAATTTTCATTTTTTTATAATTATCATATTGTCAAAAAGTAAAAAACATCAGCCTATTGCTGGGAGCCTGATGCAATCTGATGAAAGAATGCCTCTACACCCAAATTTCCTACATATTCTTGGACCCTGAACTATCATTATCATTTATTCCACACTTAATGTTACATTGTTTTCTATTCATTCTTATTATCATGATTTGTCTTATAAGATTCATTGTTTCAAATTCCAGGTTAGAAGGTGAAGCATACATCCACTACAAAGCTATGTTGATAAGTCTTGCCATACACTTAATCCTGCTCATGTTTGAGTTGCTTGTATGTGACCAGTTGACAACAGGACGCCATTTTTGGATACTAGTCTTTATACCTTTAATCTTTATTAGCATAGTTTCCATAGCTATCTGTATATGGTGCGTGAAACATGACCGCAGCTATGAGGTGAGTTACTTTATGAATGTCTCTTAAGAGTATGTATCTGCATTACAATTCTGGATAAGGAAAATCTTAAGTAGGTATAGTATTATATAAGGTCATAAAACTTTATCTTATATTTCTAAAGGAATAAGTC
>DWNY01002894.1:0-10510 GCA_018250635.1 Telegonus apastus | reverse complement strand
CAAATATAAATTTTGTAAAAAAATATCTAATAAATCTTTTAGAGTTTTACCGTTACAAACATACGGAAGCATTTTATATGTAAACGTAATAAATAGTCTGATACATATTTTTCATGTCTCGCCTACCGTTATAAAATATTTTTAGAATGAAATTTACATATTAGTGCGACATTTCTTTCCAGTCCTTCATTACCTTCGTCCTAGACATTTAAATAACAAGGCAATCGGGTTGTTGTTAAATAATTAATACCGAGACATTTGAAACTACTATTTAATACGTTAGTTAAATATGTGGTCGTAAGAAATATGCATAAATTTCAACTCTGTCTAGACTATGTAGGAAAGCGTTTGTCTGGAAGTGATTAATTAAATGTCAAATGCAACGCAAAAGCCGCTTGTCCGAGAAAAATAAATCGGTAATCGTACTAAGTTAGTCGGTTGTTTAAACAACCATGTTCTTGTCGGGAATCGAATGCGGAACCGAGTCAATAGCGACTAAGGACATTTGGTCAACACTCCAAATAGTCAATTTATGTTCATTCGAATAAATAATCAATGAACAGAATGTATTAGCAGTTTTCGTATTCTTATTTTATAAGAATTTAGATTTCGTATTGTAATACTAATTTTCATTCCTTCATTACAATCACAAGCTCTAAGTAACATCATTTATAAAAGCACATAATTCAAATTCAATTCTCATTTATTCGAAGTTGATTCGTATAGAACACATTTTGAACGTCAAAATCTAATACCGCTTCGGAAGGTATATTCGTTATTTAGAAGAAGCGTCGAAAGAAACTCCATGATAAAATTATAGATAGTTAAAATAAAAGAGATAATTCCCAGGCAAGGTCGTCACAATCGTAAGAGTTCGCAAACTGGTCCAGCCGTGTCCACACGGAGCAGAAAAGTTATTTAGACCACTCCGTCACACCTACGTGTAACCTTCGAGAAAAAATAGCGTAGCAACATAGTGGTTCAAACAATTTTCATGTACATAAACTTAAATCAGCTGCGTCCCAGTAACACAGCAAACGTGGCCCCTTTTAGACGAAAATACTGCGTGATCTAGAAAACTGGTGGCACTGAAGAGAGAACACCCAGATGGAGTGGTTGCGCTACTTACGCAAGCGACTCATCGCCACAGCTGTTCAAATTTGCCAAGCGTCTACTATAATTTACACATGATATTTAACTAAAATAATCATTAACATTAACACAATAAGTCGTAATGTCGTTTGGTAATATAAAGACTTATCGATTAATTATGCATACTTAGCGACTTCGGAGCAGAGGTCGGTCTGTCCTCACGACATTGGATTAATTGAAAAATGACTTTATGTCTGACCTCCAAACGGTCTATTCAACAGTCATAAGGCTTGCGAACTGTGGGAACATCTCGCGATGCAGGTCTCGAGGGAGTCAATCAAACAAATTTCATAGATCGATATCATGTTTATTGAACAGAATTTAAAATCAGAAACAATATTTCCATTTATAAAAATAATAATAATTAAAATTAACAGATTGCATAATCAAAATTTTTCGTAATCAAAAAACTAGAATGCAATCCCCGGGTAATTGCCATGCAAAACTAAAACTCGAATTTAAGCAGAGATCAAATATAACCTAAAATCAAGTTTTATGGAGCAAGGCGTACGACAATTTTAAAATCGATCCGATTGACTGATTCTTATACTCTTATTCTGATAAATTATATACAAATTGTTGAAGTAAACATTTCACAATCAATATTGCACAATAAATAATAACAAACAACATGTCAGCTTAAAAACTCGTCTCATAATTTAACGAAATATGAGATAAAAATTATAATAATAAAACAATTCGGATGTCATGCATACTCGCGAGTTTGTGACGTAAAAATAAAAAGTCATGCGTTAGAATTTTTAGTATTTGTTAGTCAATATAATTCAAAACACGATTACGACACAACTAACTTAATTAAAGATTTATAAATACATAAAAACGTGAACGTTAGAGGCCTCGCAGAAAAGAGAAAAATGTTACTAAGGAATATAATATGTAAAGTCAATGAACTTAATAGATTAACGTATCATTTTTCTATTTTCTTCGTGGCCTTATCATAGTCGTGATAGTTGAGGTTATCACTAATTCAAAGTTCGCTGTTCTATATTACAAATCAATTGATAGCCCTCCGAACAAAGGAAATTGCAGTGAAGCATTATCACGTATTATAATGATGGATCAGGATATATTTCATCAAGTCCGATGATAAGTGTTGACTGCAAATTTCGTGTTGTTCTAGGTGTAACAAAAAATAGAAGCGCGAACAATATCATTGTAAAACAAAGAGCCCTATTTAAAGATTATAAGTATTATAAATAGTGACGAAGTAACAGATGCATATATGGAAGTTCTGCGTCTGAAGTGCCGCGTCGTATCTGAAACAAGCCAACACTTTACTTAGATTTGAGCTTAAATTCCGTACCGAAACTAAAAATGTTTACTTGGATACATGATAACAAAATCGCTTCGAACATTAACTACGAAAATCTAATTTAAACCTTCGAATTAATTCGAACGTCTGGAAGCAATTAAAAACAAGATCGCATGACGTCATTCAATAAATAAATTACATCTTTAAGTCGAGATAGCGAGAGTCGAGATTCAAATTTAGGATTTTCTGTCAGTTAGTAAATTCCTCTCCCCGTGCTCCACGGTTGTTAACACAAAATCGCTTTTAAATAGACACCCTTTACCCCTAAAGCCAAGAATAATGACGTGGATAAGGCTACAGTCGATTATGCACACTCCATTGTTGGATATATGGACAAAAAGTCGTCGAAAGCCGAGAACATGAACAAATGCACTCATGTCATTGAACTGTGTCGAATCTAGTAATAAATTCGGAGAGGGAGGAAGAAAGACTAATGCATACGGAATGACTTAGCAGTTCACCAGTTTGTGCTACGGCGATGAACGATTTTCTCACTGAATGTTTCCAAAGGTGGTAGAACTCTGTGTCGTTCGATTCCGGTGGCATCATCGCCACATCTTTTTCTGCCTAATAATTGCTTCAATGCTGTGTCCTGGTTTGATTCCTCCAAAGGCGACACACGAGACGTTCCAACTTAGTCCTCTGGACTAATTCCTTGGTTCATCATATGAACTTCGTTCGTTGTTTCCATATTATTATAAAAAATAGCGCCTTTGATCAGATTTAAGCAGAACTCATCAACATTCTATCTCATTTCTTAAAATTACGTGAGAATGATCTCATTTTCCGGTATTTCATTGTAGTTCAAGGCATGAAATTATCTGTCTTTCCTCGCTCGTCTTATCGTTACTCTTCTGCGATCAAACAAGATCCTTATGCACTTTTTGCTGATCAAACAATGAACGAGGGTACATCTGAATGACCAATAGTTTGAAGGTCTCTTATACAATAGAAGTTTGAATTGCTACTTCGGATTTAGTGAAACGCCAGATTTTGCATGACTAGCATAATAATAACTATCAGTTTTATGTTATGGAACATTTGCCAAAGATCTATAAAAAATTGGCCAAGCACGAATCGAACTAGCACACAGTTCCGTACCACCAAATGTTTAATATTTTTTAATATTTGTTATCATAACAGCTATAAATCTACATGATAGACGTAATTATAGAAATATTAAGTATACCTATCTTGTTTCAATAGATAAATCGAAAAACGCCAGTTTCTTGTACAGGGACTCAAATTTTATTTTTCATATTTTTATTATTTGTTGCTACTGCTGTGGTCATAATATCTAAATTGGTTCAAGCTAGAGATAGAGCCCTGTGGCAGACAAGTAGACAAACATACAAACAGCGAAGGCTTAGTAAAGGGATTCTGTTTTTGCCTTTTAGGTACGAAATCCTAATAAGGCAATTTACAGATCGATCGTTTCTTTAAGAGTCAATGATATCGCCAATACACAATAATATTAACCAACATACTGCATCGATCAAAAATTTTTAATCTTACGTAATATTCATAAAAATATTTAAATAAAATATTTCATTACAAACAGATTAATCTACAACCTGTATAACGTTAATTAACGCTGACGTATATTTCTATTTTTAGAAATACTACCATACTTACCAACTTATCATGATGCAAGTGCGTATGTGTATAATCTCTATCAAATTCCGATATTCTGATAAAATCCCAATGATTTTGTAATATTACATAGAATTTGAGGAAACTTATTTAATTAATCCATGCTTAAATCATCAAACGTTCATAATATCTGGTCACTATTCAAATGTCATAGACTATTTTTCTATCAAACACGATGTCGAAAAATCACGATCTAAAAATTTCTACGTGTAACGTATGATCATTCACTAAAATTATTCACCAGAAAACATCTCTACCCACCATTGTAGCTCCAAATATCTACGGCATAGCAACAAAGATAGCCCCGTTTATCAGAATAAGTATAGCGACGTTATCAATCAGAATTTCGTCATGGCCTCGATATCGCCCACGCCCTACGTTATCGTCACGATTTACCCCGTTTCCTAATCCTATATATTACCTACTACCGTTATAGTATGACCCACCGTCCGGTCAATTAGCTAGAGTGCCCCGGGTTCTGTTCGTTTTGTTGTATTGGTCTTCGTCAGTTCACTCGCTGGTTCCACTGCAAATGGACGAATGACAGATCTTATTGTCCATTCTTATAAAATTTTACTATCAGTATTGTCGAGGATACAAGTTTATTTATACGCATTTTAACCAGCAATCTGAAGTCGGTCAAATTTTATCCTTGCTTATAATCGTTAATATTATTCATTATTTTTTTACTAGAGAGATCAACCAAATTTAAGGGCAGATAATTAATGTTATGGAAATTTCAAATGTTTATCTTATTTAGTTAACTTGCCTGTAATAGCACTAATTAGCAGTTGGAGTAGTTCTTGTAAAGTAGTAGAGATCACACAGCTTTAGGATGAGAATCCGCCATTTGCGCCATGCGCCAAGAATATCCCTTTTTCTAGCGGCAATTTACATTTATTATGACTTTAATATTCGTGTCTGACCTCAATAGCCATGGTTAATAGGATTTTAAAATTCTACGGACCGAACCGTACGGAATAGTTTGAATTTAATCTCATACGTATATATAACGTCGACGTTCCGATGTATTTTTCTGACTTTAATCACGATTTCCTATCAGTTTCAAAGCAAGTAATCCCATTACTGTGTTAAAGGTTCAAATATGTCGGTTCATGTTTACGTTCGCTGTGTAATTCATTTGCAGACGTCGTAATACTAAAATTTTACTTTTAGTATTACTGGTCTGTATGAGAATTGCTCTCATTTTTGGCTGATAAATTAAATTATTGTATGGTACCATAATGTTACTGGATATTACTGTAATTTTGATGATCATGGATCTTTATGCCATTAAAATATCTGAAAATGTTTTTTTTTTATCATTTTATATTTTACTTTACAGAATCTACTCGGGTTTTATAAAGAGGTTGTCCACTAGCTCTGTTCTATCGTAAAAAAAACTCAACTGAGACAACCCAAAAACATTTCAACGGATTGTCTTTCCATTTCTTTTTAACCGACTTCCCAAAGCAAAGAGGTTATCTATTCGTCGTGTATATATTATTTTTCCCCAATCGCCTGCCTGGTCCAAGAAACTCATAGCTAAGCATAGTGTTAAGCGCTGCTGTGTGGTGAGACATACAACAAGGCAATGTTTACAAACACTGTGAATCATTGCAACTCACGTGCGAGCGATTCCCAAAAACGTGAACGCCCGCTGACGTCACAATCGGCCATCATTAATTGACCCATATACATCGATACTATTCCAGCCCAGTTGCAGCTGAGTAAATGGCGTCGTGGAAATTGTTCGCTTGTACTACTATGTTTGTTGTTTTGTGACGCAAATGTAAGTGTGAGTTGACAAGCGCAAATTCAACTTATGGGTCCGTACAACGGCTCAATGTACATTATACATAAATAATAGTTAAAAACACTAATAAACATACTTTTGTGAAACAACGAACTAAAAAATGAAAAAAAATATATTGTAAAAGTGGGGTGCATGATGTCAATAGTTATAAATATTTTATTGACAGACAGACAGATGATTAGAAGGATTAGCATTTTGATATGTCATCACCCCAAGCTTTTTTTTTCAATAATTGTTTTTACTTTTTACTTGTTTTTTTTTTACAATAACTTGATTTTTAGTAGTATATTATTGCAATGTCATCGGTCATCGGTTTCGAATAAATCAGACGTCTCAAAATCTGTCAAAAACTCGTTCAAAATTTTCGTTCCAGAGATACAAACCTAGTTAATAAAAGCGTGTTAAAATAACTTTCCCGTTGACAAAAAGAATAATCATAATATAACATTTCTACATTAGCTCCATAGTAAGATATGAATGAAACAATTTAAAAACGCATGCATGACCCAACTCCATGGCCATAGAAATCATAGATATGTATGTTGTTACACGGTACAGCTGTATATATAATAAGAATGTGGCGCTCGCTATCTGTATATTTAAAATTACTTGCCGCCAAAACAACGAGATTGAATTAATCGAAATGCAGATATATTCATACAGCAACACAATACAAATCTTAACTTAAGATTTAGGCTTTATTTAATCAAAATCGATCCATTATACCAAAAGTTATTAAAATATAAAATCAAAAGTAACTTTTCTTACGTCGAATTCTCTAGATAAATAGCACATCGGCGTCTTCTAAATAGAAATTGCAGAACAACGTTCGCCTGGTCGGCTAGTATGGAATAACTCAAAAACCGACCTTTCACCCCACTATAATCGCCGTTATTAGGTAGAAATTGGTATGGCGGTGTTACCGCTGCATTAAACCACCATCATTCAATTTACAACAGTTGTTCCATTTTAAGCACGAGCATTTGACACGACCACTTTATATGTTAAAAGGATGTACTCCGAAAACGTACGGATTACCATTAAATCGAATGGAAAGACGTCATGGCTGGGGGGGCAGTATGGCGATGTAGGAAAAGATAAGCGAACACCGCACTGCAGTCACTTTTGCGGCAAGTCTTACTAATATTATAAAGCTGAAAGTTTGTAAGGATGGATGGACGTTTGTTACTCTATAACTTCAGAATGGCTGAAAAGATCTGGATGAAATTTGGTACACAGATAGATTATAGTCTGGAATAACATACAAGTTTTTATCCCGGAAGGAAAAGATAACAACAAGATAACAACTCCCCAACCTGGAAAAATGTGCGAATCCCGTGAGATAACTATCAGTCCTTTTTGAATAAAATGTTATTACGTTGGAATTGTTGAATATATCAAGTTTCAATTATATGTAGGTACCTGAGTCGTACCTGATTAAAAATGTAACATACATTTTTAAATTAATTAATTAACTGCGAGCAAAACCGCGGGCAAGTCTAGTACTAAATAAAGCAACAAAATTAAAGCGTTGTAGAACTATGGCGGAGTGGTGTGAAGAATATTATAACAAAATGAGAAGGAGATTGATATTTTAAACACGGGTCCTCCAAATTAGTGATTACTCTTACCATATGTGATTTAAAACCACAATGCGTCATAGAAATACTGATATAGAGAGAACAGCAAAGCTTCTTAAAAAGGTGTTTGATTGAGAATCAATGTTTCTTCACTCATAATTGCCCTTACGCTAGGCAAGAATCTCCTCCCAGAGTGAGAAGGAAGTAGTCATATCATATACTGGACAAATGCGGGCAAGTATACTTTTTATGTTATGTTATATATATTAGAACACCTAATGGTAAATGGCCCCAGATAAGATCACAACCCTGGCCAACGCCTCTAATAATTATGTCTCCCTTACCATACCCTTCAGCCCAGAACACAGCATCGCTTAACACTGCTGTTATAAGGCAGAAGGTGTGGTGTTGGTGCCATCGGAGTCGAAACAAACTCGACTTCACACTTTTAAGAACGTTTTTATATTATTTTCATGTATATGGATGCGCGATGCACTATCCCAAGGAAACCCTAACACGCAATAAAATATATCATATAACAGTCCATCTGCTGCATTGGAAAGATGTAAACAGCTGTTCAGACCAGCAACTGACGCAAACCTCACGTAATAGCGACAGCGTCGCGTCGCTGGGAGGGACACGTAACGACGCATTGCAGGTGAGTGGGTACCTATTTTGCAAAATGTCACTATTAATACTCAAGCAACGTGATGGCTAAGGTCGTCACTGATATTGTGCATCAGTGGATTCCTACATGTTGTGCGCAGATTTCGAGTTTCGATAAACACTCGCTAATGTCAATTACTTTGAAAGCCTTGTGTTTATATTAGTTATTTATGTTATTGTTATATCGTATCACGCAATGTACATTTTAGTGTTACGTGGTAATGTAGTATACTGCCAGTAATAAATCTTAGAAAATGTTAGTAATTATTACGATTCAATGGATTATTTAATTTACCAAGTATTTTTTTCGAACGAATTATTTTTAGCAATAAGAAGTAAAAAAAGTTTTATACCTCCCATGTAATCCCTTACTCCCCTACAGATTTAAAAACTGTTTAACATATTTTGATTTCTACCGTTTAGCACCGCCAAGAGGCACATCTGCCGCCCCCTGCAAAAGCTGCCTTTACTCACGGATGTTGCCTGGGCAGGCGTGCTCGTTTGCTACTTATATATTAGAAAAAAATGCCTGAACCACTGCGCGTATCACCTAATCGATTGTAAATTAATAAATTGTAACGTTAAAAATCGATTAATTTCCTAACAATTCACGCTCCATTATCAAGAGCGCTACCGTGCGGCCCCCTTTATCGACTTATCAGATAAGCGGAATCTTCCAAGAGCATGCTAGGCACCGAGCACTCCACATTGCGGTCAACGGCGCCCACGTGGGATTATTGTATCGACAGCACCCGATTATAGCGGATTTCTATTCAGAAATTGAAGCAGCCAAGGAACACACGTTCACGAAAACGTTTAAAGGTTTTCGTGGTTCTTTGAAAGCACAACCACCGCAGCTATTACTGAAGGTTGTAGAAATAATTTATTTTTCTATCCCTTGGTACTAGTATCTTGTTTCGGGATGAAAGGATACTCTATGTCTTTTTCTGGACCCCTGGCAATGTGTGTGCAAATTTTCGTAATCATCGGTTGAGTAGTTAACCCGTGAAGGCGTAACAAACAAACAAACTAAGACAGTCATATATGCATTTATAACAATTAGGAAGGAAACACACGATTACGAAAAGGTTTAAAGTGCTTTTAAGCGACTTTGAAAGCACATAGCTATTTCTATCATGTAACTGTTGTCCTGAGTTGAAGGATGTGCCAAGCGGAAAGAACCTATCCGAGTGGTTCGAACTAACCAAGATTCTGAACTTATCTGGAGTTGTTAAAAGACATCCATGTGCGGCAGTGATCACTTACCATCAGGTGGAATGTTTATTCGTTTTTTTTTTCAATGTTTAAAAAAACGCACTGTATTTTTTAACAAATAGCTTAGGGCAATGTGCGGTACTATATAACATATAAATTTATAGGGTTATTATATATAGAGTCTGGATGCCTGCCTAAAATGTGTCCATAAGAGTTGTAAGAGTAAGCAGATGACGCTACCTATCTGTCACTCTTTTTCGCATGTATGATTAGACAAAGATAAGTATAAGTTCTCTCATCTTCTCTCTTATTTTTTGTTGGACACTCGCACTCACAGGCCTGCTTATGGCTCCCCTACTCTATGTATATCTACTCTATATCTATGCATGTATTCCATCGCATGTAAGCTTTAAATAATAATATATAACGTTTTTGTCAAAATGTTAACAGTTCTTGATTGAAATTGAATCTAATTGTAGAATGTTAAAAATTCTTGGTCGAAATACCAATCTTAACACCGAAACGATGTTCAAGAAAACTGCATATAAGTAGTGTATTTTTCCAAGATATTTTCCTTCGCTTTCAATGCAAGCTATGTCTAGACAGATTTCAAGGCAGTATTACGTACGTATGCTTCAGTTGAACCGTGTAGAGTTCAACCACCTTCATATCTCTACACCGTAGTAGCCTCTAGCGTATCTTTAACGTAGGTTTAGGGGTAACCATAAGAATATTTGTATCAGAGGATATATTTATGTACTACAATATCAGTATAAATTTCATATATTAAATTTGAACTCAAATTCTAATATAATTTGTTCAAAATTCTCCTCCACCAAAAAATTGTCTTTAAAACACGCAAATTCGTGTGTTTGAAACAATTTCGACTTCCTACATAGGAGCGGCCCATGGAACTATCTTAATCATATAATATTCAAATTCTTACAAATCGAATGCAAAAATATATATATTACCATTAGGTGAACCCCGCGGTTTCATCCGCTATGATAATTAAAAAGGCATACATTAATACCTGCCTAATAGCAATTGACATTAACGCTCGCGACGACGGCGCATGCGCGTGTATTCGCGCTT
>DWNY01002893.1:0-10510 GCA_018250635.1 Telegonus apastus | reverse complement strand
AAAGTAATACTTTATAATTTAATATATTATTGAAACGACCTTAATAGCATAAAAATAATAAGTAAGGTTATTTCAATAAACAATGATGGGTACTTAGTCTGTTGTTATAAACGATGAAATATGATTTATGATCTCGATAATATTCGGTAGAGTACGGCGGATGATTTATATGTATGGGATTTGACAACGCCTCCACATTTACTATAATATTGTTCATGTATATCAATATTAATTTTGTCAAGACCTTTAATAAACAATTTAAGTTATAGTACGACTAAATAGTAGTTTATTTTCATGAGAATGAAAAAAATATATAATAATGGAGAAGCAGACATGCTTTTTATATATTGAAAGTAGCAAACGAGCATGCAATCCACTTGATGGTAATTGGCTACTGTCACCCATGGACATCTGTAATCATCCCCAGAGAAGATCAATGTCCTACATACGGTTGAACGCAGATGCGTTGCTACCCCTGAGTACTAAGTTGGAACGTCTCGGCTAAGTATGTCTCCTTTACCATACCTTTCAGGACCAGAACACAGCAACGCTTAAAACTGCTGTTGTTAGAGCATGCAGTCTACCTGATGATAAGTTGCTACAGCCGTCCATGAACATCTGTAATCAACGCCCGATATGGTTAGATTCCTACCTGAGGTAGGCCACGGATGCGTTTCTACCTCTGTGGACTGAGCTGGAAGTATATCTTACTTATTACACCCTGCAACCCGAGCTTCAGACCTAAGCGTCTATAAAATCCGCTACAGATAAGACTTCTGTTTTTATTGTAATTTACACTTCAATATTTATTTAATTTACACCGTTGTAATCAAACTTAACCTCAGATACCAAAAGCTATTTCTTAAAAAATACTTGATATTAAGTAATGCCTATCACGTAAATCTGCAATTTCAAACAGAATAAGCTTCTGAAGTCCATCGCATACATTACTACCGCAAAGTACAAGTGCAAGTGAACAATAATTTCGAAAATAAAAATAAAATAGTCAATCAATTTAATTGATTTTCCTCTTATTTTATAAAACAAAAAGTTCAAAGAGCCATGAATATAAAGAATGAAGGTTGACGGAGCTGAGAGTGGAGGGAAATCATAAAAACAAATTACCAATTTTTATTAAACGTGACTCGAGGGGCACCTGAGTTGGGAAATATTTGGAATATTACAACATTTCTAAATAAATGATCTTAGCTTGCTTTGCTTTAGGTATTCCATCCACAAACAGGATTATTTTGGATTATTTTGTAACCTAATGTTTAGATTTGTTCATAATTTTAGTTTAACTAAAAATATGTTTTTGACTCATTTATACGGAATTTTAGTCACTACCAATCCTTTTTGAAAAAATATTATGTCCTGTCGTAGGTCTAAAATTAGGTTATATGTATGTAATTTTTAACGCGAGTCAAAGCACAAGCACTGCAATTGTTAGATCTTCAACTCTTACATGTAAACATGTGTAATAGAGCTGCCGCTTTTAAAAACATATTGATCAAAGTAGTATTAAACGTTACTTTATATTAGTTCGGAGTTGAGCTGAAACATGTGACATTTCCATATAACCATCGAAGAAAGGAACGCATCTTTGACCGGCTTCAGTCCAAATAATATGTTTGAACTGTCTTGACGACCCGCGGGGCGGAGCGGTCGCTACACCTGTCTGACACGCAGTGGGTTCCTGGTTCGATTCCCGGCCAGACAAATATCTGAATAATGAATTTAGATATCTGCTCTGGGTTTGGGTGTTTGTATATTCGTCCTTATGTGAGTGTAGACTCTGTTTGTTTTAAGTTAAATCCATAGGTCTATTGGTGACACCAATCATTCGATCCGTCCTATAGTAAATAACTACTATAACTCAATAAAACAGCAATTTAACGATCTTTTAGGCATATGGGTTTATAATTAAATTGATTATCTCTTTCTAATATTCATAACTCAAAAAATAAAGTTGCGAAGAATTTCTATTGCACACTTTTACTGTGGGGTTTAGGTACATACACATTGCTCGGATATCATACCTTCAACAAATATCACAAAACTCCGCCCATTTTATTCATATTTTTCTTGCATGCATAAAACTACAATATCGTTAAAATGTTACACTCAGTTGTTGCTTTTGAAAAGATAAATTATAGCCAGCTATGGCCTTAAATTTTCTAAATCATAACCCACTTCGAGTAATGAATGTAATTTACGATACACGTTTTTGAGCGCTGGCAATTTTTATGAGCGCCCCACATTCCTCTATTAAATCTTACGTGAACGGTCTCTATTTTAGTATAGATTTTCGTGTTTTCGTCTATTTAGTGGCTTAGAAGTGTTTTCGTTCATAATTACGTAAATATAACATTTTTTGTCTTTTATTTATTGTTTTATCCTGAATATAATTAAATAATATGAGATTACTCTAATTAAGTCTAAAGCCAAAATGAGCTTACTCAATTATTCCAAGTAAAAATACAATTTCATTTCCAATTTAAATTAAAATAGAATTCCCGAAAACGCCATAACGGATTCAATTATCCAATCAGGAGCAGGTATTACGGAATTCGGAATTAAATAGGTTTATGTTATTTTCATTTACTCGCTAACACAGTTAACTTAACCGTAATAAATTTATGTGTACCTATCTATAATTCGATAATCGGAAACCGTTATAATTTTACTATAGGATTGGCTAACTATGGGAAAATGCCGATATAGTAATTTGTATGTTATGGTAGTAGCAAAAGAGCACGCAGTCCACCGCAGTGGTAAGAGGCCACTGTCGTCCATAAACATCTGTAACCAACCCCAGACAAGGTTACAATTCTACCTGAGGTCGGTCACAGATTGCTACCCCTAAGGACTAAGTTGGAACACCTAGATTAAGTATGCCTCCCTTACCACACCCTTCAAACCAGACACAGCAGCGTTTAACACTGCTAAGAAACTACTGTTAGATAATATTGGAGGTTAGCTTACAGTATTCTTATATATATTATTATAGAACAAGCACGCAATCCATATAATATTAAGTGGACACTGCTACCGCATATAGCACAACTGTAATCAATCCCAAAGAAGTTTTGTGATGAATATATCTATAATGTCAAGACCATAGACTTAGAATTTTTTCGCTATCCTACATCTATGGTCTAGACTTACGGAGCGTATAACCACATATATAAAGAAACATCAGATAGCGCAACAAAAAAGTAATGTGCAATGTTAATTACAAAAAAGTAACTGACATAGCACGATTCATGGCTCTCTTTAAAGATCAGACACATTTGCCAAAAAAATAGTCGTAGGTGAGCCAAATAATCCTCAGGTGGAGGAAGATAGTTAAAGAATACGTTGGAAGGCAGCTGGCAAGATAGTATGTATGTTCGGGACTTCTTACCCTCCCAGACTCTCATATGCCTCGATCGTATTCGTGAGATATGGGGTGGGGAAAGGATTATTCAGGCCTCGAGGGTACCCTCTGTGCCAAATTCTCAAGGGTGTAAACACCCCCCGGCATTTTTAGTAATTTTTCCCAAACCAAAACATTAATCAAAAGGTTATAGAGTTACGAGAAAACACTAGAAATGTTATACCAACCCCACTGTTTTGTGGGGGGATCTCTGGCAAGATTAACCAACATCCTAAGCAAACTCAGCAATGGCACTACCGTAAAGAGACCTAACACAACTAAGAGCTTGTCAGAGTAATCAAAGGTAAAGAAAATAATACGAAAAAACACTCTCATCCGACATTTTGTCATACTAGATCTGACGTCAATTTGTTACTAGGTCGCTTAGAGGGTATTCAAATTATCAGAAGTTGTTCAACAAATATCATCAAGCACCAATAACTTTGAACTCTCTTCTTATCTCCGGGGAAATTAATCTTGTTATAATTAATGTCTAAAATAGATTATTTTGTAACAGCTTCGAATATCGCAAAATTAGTCTAAAATAAACTGTTTACAATATATGAATATTACAATAGCCATTTATTGTTGATGTAACAAGCCGGGCTATAAATATTTTTCGAAAGGATTATATATCTTACGGCCTTTACGAAACAAAATTAAGATTGTAATAAACTTACCTATAAAGTAGAAATAGTCACCAAAGAGACTCGCTTTTCCTGTTATATATTTTGCATGCTGGCCTAGATAAGAGTCTTACCTAAATTCGGTCACAGAAGTGTTGCTATACCTGAGGACTGATTTGCAACGGATAAGTATGTCTCCCTTATCACATCCTTCAAACTAGAGCACAGCGGCGCTAAACACTGTGGTAACTAAGTAGAAACAGGTAAGGCAGTGGTGTCGCCGACATCAAACCACAACGGTTTCATTCCAACCACCTTCAAGTTACTTGTAGACAAAAGAGTCATAAAATTAGTAGATATTGTTAGAGAAACCAAAATTAGTAACCAAAAGTAATTAAGATTTTAATAAATTAAAAGTAAAGAAAAATATCCGGATTAAAAACATGTTTCAATAAAAAAAATTGAGTTACATTTGTAATCTATAGAAATAAATAACATTGAAGAAGTGTTTGTAATGTCAAAATGACGACTTTTTACTAAATGCATATGAAAGTATACACGATATCTATACCAATAATACAATTATAATTTTTTTTGTCTGCCTGTTGGTCCGTCTGTCTGTTTGACTGAAGTAATCTTCCAAACGGCTGAACCGATTTTGATGGGACTTTCACTGAAAGATAGCTAAAGGTCTTAGGCTTCTTTAATTTTTGAAAAAAGCATTAGCACGTGCCCCATGGGCTTACGGCCGCCGCGCGAGAGTTAATGTCAGCTACGGGTAGATGTTAGTGTATGCTCTTTTATTTCTTTAACGCGGCTGAAACCGCGAGGATCACCTTTTCTTTACATAAAAAAAACTTATAATGCAATATCAATTTTTATAACGTAGGTGCTCGTTATTCGTTTGCGGATAAACAACTCCACGAAGCTATGAAATGCGTCAAAAGCAATTAAAACTGTCTCAAAACTTTATCTTCTCCCAAATCCTTCACCCTTCAGGAATGACTCGGAATTTGAAGGTTACGTTAATTCTTCTAAATTGTTTTCCTTCGTAGTAACTTTGCTATCAGATGATTAAAGGCTCATAAAGTTTTATTAGTATTCAGTTTAATATTTTGCTGATAAATTGTAATTAGTATCTTGCATTTTTACGTTAGACAATATACTTTTAAAATATTATTGACACATACATAAGCAAAACACGAACATAATGGTTATATGTTCGTTTCATTCGTTATCTGGTGTTTATAGACCCAATAACAGATGATTATACTATAAATTAGATAACTACACTATTCTAGAAGAGTAGGATAAAAATAATCACTAAAATTGTCCACAGAAGCCTTAATGTCCCGAAAAATAAGTCGGAGTGCCTCATAGTATTTTTGTCGTTCCATTTCATTGAAACCAGACCTCAACTGCTTAGCTGTAGCAGGAGAAATGCCTGTATAAGCAATCTAAGGTTATCACGATATGTATTTAGCTTAAAAAAATATTGTATATTTGAATGCACCCAAAGATCTTTATTATTTAACCATTATAACGACATTGAAACAACGGAGACCCACAGCTCAAAAGGCTTTCGAAAATACGGAAATGCTATGCTACCAGCTATTATTTTTAATTTGTAATCTGTCAGTACCAAGGAACCATGAAAATGTGAAGAATATGGTTAGTATAATGAATGTCAAGAATCTTTTATATTCAACTCTACTTATTAAATTCTGACAAGACGCGTAGTGTTTGTCTTTGATAACGCTCTACTATGAAGCGTTCCGAGTGTGATCCTCATCTCAGCACATATCTAAATACTAATCAGTTCCGTTATTTATCTAGGTATTTTTCTATTTGGTTTTTGTATATATACGTCCATGTACGTAACCATTATATAGAAGTACTATGACGTAATACATATATATCGAAAGCAATATTTATTAGAAAACCTATAACTTTTTTTAAAAAATCTAACTTTAACCTGTCAAAAATTGATTTATAGCTCGTCCGTAGCATTAGCGAAATGAAATGTAATACGTTTATTAAATTACTTACAAAAGCACTGGAGCCATTACTTATTCGATGTCGCGTGACGTAAAACTTCCGTTTGTTTTAACAAGAACCCGTACTTTAAGGTACGCTTACACTAAAACATAAAGAACTTAGTAACCATTTTGACTAAACCCTAATATACTAAAGTCTAACCGACTGAAGATAACCTTTGCAGTACCTTTTTTTAATGTTATTGAAGTAGCAAACGAACATGCAGCCCATCTGATGGTAATGATTATGTTTAAGTGGTCATTGCCTCCCATGGACATTTGTAGCCAAATTCATACAGAACAGATCAGTCAATGCGATGCATTGCTACGCCTCAGGTCTAAGTTGGTTGCATTATTATGAGTCGGCGATAAAAAAACGCTTTTTACACACATGGCCCCACAGTAGGATTTTCTATATTGTGGATGTCATGGATACACACAAAGACGAATACACAAACACCCAAACCCAAAACAGTACCTAAATTCATCATTAAAATATCTCTCTGGCCGTGGCTCGAACCTGGAACCCACTACGTGACGGACTGTTATTGTCACCGCTCCGCCACGCGGGTCGGCACGCGGCGGGACAATCACACATACATACATATATTTTTCGTAGGTAATTTTATATTATTTTGTTGTCGTGTAAACCAAGCTTAAGCAACAAACGGTTACATTTCGTGCAAACCACGTTCCCTTGACCGATCCTTAGAATTTACGAACTTGACCTACTTAGACCACATTAGTCAGACGGTAGCACCTATACATTAGGTCATTTCATTAGATTTACCTGTAAAATTGTAGGAAATTATAAAAAATATTACCTGTTCTTTACGCATTTAGCTATATCTACTCGCGTTTTATAACACCTATCTATGTATAACGACGCGCGGTTTTCATTGAATTATTATCTAAGTTCCATAGTTTAAATTACAAGTAGTTGATTGATTTCATAAAACAAAATTAGGAATTTAATTTTGTTGCACTGTTGTAACGTAACATGAAAGTATGTTTTGGGATTTTTGTACTGTTTAAGTAGGCATGGTACCATTTACATCATTAAAAGTGAAAGAAACATAGACACTAGGAAGCATACACCTGCCATCGTGCGTAAGTACTTAAATCCAACAATACCATAAATATATTTACACGCTTGAGCTCTTAATTGTTCACATGTGGGTCGAGAAGATACATAAGAATATTGCTTGTTAAGTATGTGATATGCAAGATCACACCCTTTGTATTTTTGTATTTCTGCTTATAACAGCAGTGGTAAGCGCTGCTGTGTTCTGGTTTGAAAGTGTGGTATAGAATACATACTCATTCGAAGCGTTCCAACTCAGTCCTCAGGGGTAGCAAGCATCTGAGATCGACCTCAGGTAGGACTATGATCTTATCTGGGGTTGATTACAGATGTCCATGGGTGGCAGTGACCACTTACCATCACATGGGTTGCTTGCTCGTTTGCTCGATTCCAAACTATAAAAAACACACGGAAACATATGTAGATTTATCCAATATCGACAAGATTTTTGTCGCCGTGACCGTATCTATTCTCGGTACTGCGACGTATTTATCAACTTGATATTAACAAACTATCCAATCAGTAAAACAAAGACATTTGTAGTTTTTACGTTGAAACGTAGCGACGTCTCGTAAATCACAATGTCCAAGTTCGCGTTTCCAAAACTTGCAAGCCACGATCCAGTGACCCAGAAACAACGAAGCTCTCTCGCCAAGTTTTTCAATAAGAGCTTTTGAGCTTTGCTCGAGAAGAACATCACTTTAGGACTTTGGTTTATCGTTTAATTTTTAATAGCAAATCGATTTCGGTTAGGAATTGTAGATTTTAATATAGGCATAGTAATGGATCATGCAGTCGACCTGATGGTAGATGGCCCCTTGGACATATCATGTCGTATCAACCCCAGATAAGATTAGAGTCCTTTCTAAAGTCTTCCACGTATACATACATCCTGAAAATTAAGATCAAATATTTAAAACAGCCGACATCTACACCTATTCGCCAAAACCTATTAACTTCTTCAGTCTGAAAATAAGTGAGGTCGTGGAACTGTTCCAGTCGATATGATAATAATCGACAAGGGAGTCTTAGTCGATAATACTACCATCTTTCAGAATGGTAGTTGAATACCACTCATATCGATCACCACTTTTTGAAAGGATACATGGATAGCTGGTATGTGTAATTGTATTTTCCAATAAAAAGTCAATTAATTCAAAACAAAATTAGTTGTATATTTGCACACTGCAACCATGTAAAGCCAATTGATCAACAAGGATTGATTTAATTGCTCACTAGATTAGCCAGTTCATACGTAATTAGCAATTAACGTAATGGAATAATTAATTGCTCGTGTGAATAAAACGAGTTAAATACTTTTCCCATTCGATCGCTGGTAAAATGCTTTGAAATTATTCGCCACATACAAAATACATTGGCTTGAATAGATTATAAGCACTTTAATATATTGAATCTGCGTTTTGTTGGAGTTGCGTACGGAATTATTATAGCAAATTTTGTTTAACTTTTCAAGTATGAAAAAAGACGAAGACTAATATGAAGGGTCCTTAAGAAAATTAAGTTCCTAAGATTAATAACTATTTTGTTCATCCATAGATTAGTCGTTATCCTTAAAGTTAATAATACCAGTTATCTTGACCCTTAACCTCATATAAGATTCCTAGTCTGTCTAAACTCAATTACAAATATCAATGGACGGTACAGACCAAAACATTATGTTGGTTTGCTACCTTCTTTATATAAAACGAAATTACGCAATTATACACTAGCAGTCCCGAAAAAATGGTTAAAATGCGATCATGTATCTATGTATCAATCGCTTTTTATGTATTTTTCGTCTGTGCATTAGAAAAACTCCCATTATAGAGAAAATGGTTTTTAGTTCTTTAAGCTGCAAAGAAAAACGAATTTTGAAACAGACTTTGTCAAACATTTGACGTAGTTGAGCATTTAGGTGAAAAAATAGGATATTCAATTAAACTTATTCTAGAGCTAACCAAACAAAAAAATCTTTGTTGTAGAATTTTCCGGATATCCTCATTAGGCAATACTTGAAGTGTTTTGAATATTTAGGCAAATTATACATTACACATAATTTAAGTTATATTTATGTACCAATTTTCTTATTCTTACTGATATCATAAAGATGAAAGTTTTAAAGAATGAATAGCTGTTACTCCTTCACGTTAAAACTGCTGTTTTTTCATTTGTGTGAAATTTGGCGTATACCTTACGACATGAATTAACTCATGGAATACTCTTCAATATTGTAAACCTAACCCGAGTGAGTGGAGTTGGGTAAAAACGTTAGCATCTCACGTTACCGCACGTTACCTACCATGTGTATGATATGCATACAAAACTAACACAGTTAATTACATGAAATAGTAAATTTCCTATCACGGATCTAAATACATCGCTCAATACAGCATGTGGCGACTTCCGGCAACTCATCAAGAGATGCCGCCACTAGTATTCTGAATCACGCTATCGAAGCATTCTCAATACCTTGCATATATACAAGCTCCGAACTGAGACTGTCGGAGCACGGCCGCTCCCCAAGCATGATCACCTAGCCTGGCGGGAGATCTCCCTTTGCCACACAGCATATAAATGCAAATAAATCTAAATAACTTACTAAATACCTAGCTGCTTCTAGAAATCATGCTTGAACTGTTATAAGAATTATAACAGTTCAACTACTTAGACATCAAGGAACTTTGCAATTAGTACTTAGTCTTTAAGCTTGTGGCAAATACTCTATCTAAATAGAGAAATGTTGAGAACAGAATTAAAACATGAAATAGGCAGACCGATTTCAAGCTAAATATGCAAAAACAACTTTGCTCTCTGCCTTAATAACATAAATACCACAAAGCTAAATACGTAGCTAAATAACCCGAACTAAAACAGATATGTTTATTCAATATTTACACCGTCACATTATAGAAAATCGAATCTGAAGCGATGCTTATGCCAATCACAAATTGAAACTACTTTTAATTAAAATAACTTATCAGGATACGTACTGGAGTGACTTTTGGTATAAGTTATATGACAAATCATGTTCTTATTATACTTTTGGGTTAGCTATAATCTGATGCATAGGTATCCAAAACGTAAGCAAAGGTGTTAACCTAAAAATACGCTTCAAGCGGTAGTTTAGAATTTTTACTACAGTAATTTAATACTACTTTTACTTTTCATAATTATCATATTAGAATGATAATTAAGAAAAGTAAAACAATTGTCATTTGGCAATATATCATAATATTATTTTGTCCTCACTCAATTTTATACAGAAAATAAAATAAACTAATAGTATACCTATAATAAAAAACGAGGATTATGACAGAATTTAATATAACCCTCCCATTAACAAAAC
>DWNY01002892.1:0-10511 GCA_018250635.1 Telegonus apastus | reverse complement strand
AAAATATGTTTATTAACTATTTGCTCTGATTATAGAAAAATCTTATCTTACAAATTAATATTATAAAGCTGAAAGTGAGGATGGATGGATGGATTAATGGAAGGAACTCTTTAATTTCAGAATGTCTGAACAAATCTGGATGAATTTTTTTATCCATATACTATGTTATAGCATATAGGACTCTATATATACCATTTTAGATATATATAGAGATAGATAGATAGATAGATAGTGATAGATTTGCGTTTTTATTTTGTTAAAGATATTAAACTTTCAATTAATTTTTGTAATTGCGGGTAAAACCGCGGGCACGGCAAGTGCATACATATTTATACCTAAACGGCGGTGTATTGGACGAAGGTTCCACAAGTTATCAGTTATTCAAGGTTTAGCAGGTGGCCAGTTTTATGTACCGTCCTCTACTGAATTATTTATGTGATGATCTTGTACCAGTTACCTACTGGTACACGGATTCCCTAATCTAAGTAGAAAAGGATCAACGTGAACTATGTATATTATCATTTGTGAAAGGAATTGAAAAGCGGTATATCTACATTTTTGATTAATCTATATATTAATACATGAAGAAGAGGAAGACGGAGGACTGTGAGATGAGGCATACATGAATTTTGCTTTTAAATGCGGCTCAGCAAATCAAACCTCATTTTCCTTATAATGAATGTTTTTATAATGCACAGTCGAAAAATACATATATATTTTATATTTCGATGTAGGTATAATTTTACTTTTTAATTATGGTCGAATTTCGTACATTGTGACAGGTCCACTAGTAACGATAATTACACAAAGAGACTAATATCTGTGATTAACTTAAGGTAGGACTTTTTGACGTTCGACTCCGGCGGTATCACCTCCACATCATTTCTGTCTTGAAACAGCAGTGTTAACCGCTGCTGTGTTCTTGTTTAAAAGGTGTGGTCAAGGAGACATACCTACTTATCGGAGCCATTCTAACTTAGTCCTCAGAGGTGCATTCACTCACCTACCTACCACGTCAGTGGTGGTAGCCAACGGCATGTAGGATTCCGATCTTATCTGGGATTGATCACAGATTACCATAAGCGGCAGTGGTTGAAGCATTAGATAGATTCCATAGTCCCTAGTTCCCTAGTCCCGAGTACGAGTTCGCTACTTCATTGTAAAAAAAGTTGGACACAGATTTTTTTAACAATTAACACCGAGAATACATTATCTATACAAATAAATAAAATTGAAGTGTCTGTTCGTAATTTCAAATTAACAACTTTTTACTACAATAATATGAAAGTTTACTCGGTACCTATAACAAAAATACATTTAAAAAATTATCTGTCTGTGGCTGTTAGGCACATATTAATGTATGGTTTTTTACTTTAATGCGAGCAGAACCGCGGTTATCAGCTAGTATTCAATAAGAATCAATTCCGCTTATGTTATGTTAGATACAATTACTCAGTAGCTATCACGTAGCAACACGAACGTAGCACGTAATGAGCTTTACATCCGTTAAACAATATAAAACAGTCATATACCTATTCTTCCTAATGTCATAAAAACGAGTATCAGTTGCCTATAGCAATAGGTATCCGCAAATTGCTTCACAGCTGCGTCGCGAACAGCGATTGTATGCTCCACTTATAACGTTCTAGTTGTCACACCACTAGTTAGTAGAAAGTAAAATAGATAAATATTTTTCCTTGAAAAATTATACTTAGACATTAATACGTGAAGCGAAAATTTGCGGAACCATCTTTCGAATACAGCGTGGTAATTAAAGAAGTTACTTGAAACATAAATCCTGTTCCTTTTTTGTAATTTATAACTTAAAGTCTAATAAGCGCTGAACAATAATACTGTCTAACGTGTCCTTCAAAACTGTAGCGCTTGATTTGCTACAATGGGATATGCATGTCATCCGCATAGACTATGAAAAGAGCGGCTCATCTGCCGCAGTTGAACGGGGCACAACAGTAGTACGTGGTATCTTCTCTACTACTTTAGTATCTACATAGTATCTCAATGCATTATAGCTACTAAAATTTGCTACGTTATAATATTTGAAGTTACGTTTACAATCATTACAATTGACCAAATATTCCCAGGTAATATGTAATAATTGTAATTTTCATTATTTATCAAGCCATTACTACGTTCTTACTGGACAGAAATTTCCCAAAATGGCAAGGGTTTAGGCGATAGTCCATCGTGGATGGTCGGGCTTGCTGAAACATGGGCTTTAGCTTCGCAAATAAAACCTCGGATCTAAGTCTTACTTTGTATCTACTAAGTGTATATTTCCATAGCTTAAAAGAGGGCTTTTCACGGACGATGTGTTGTCAAGTTCAAAGCATAGCGGCATAATGTGGGTGTATGTTGAATTGCCAAATATCAGCTCCATTTAAGTTTGTTTTGATCGTTTTTGAATATTTAATATAACAGAGAAATATCAAATGGTGGTAAAACCCTTTGTGGTTCGACTCCGGCGGCACCACAGCCGCACCTATTTCTGCCTTATAGCTGCAGTCAAGCGCTGCTGTGTTCTTGTTTGAAGGGTGCGGTAAGGAAGACTTACTTATTCGAGGCGTTCCAATTTTGTCCTCAGGGGTAGCAACGCATCTGTGGCCGACCTCAGGTAGAACTGTGATATTACCAGGGATTAATAAAAGATGTTCATGGGCGGCAGTGGCCACTTACCATTAGGTAGATAGGAAGCTAGTTTATTAGTTATTTTTTATAAAAAAGAGGTGACGCATATGATTACGTTTATGTTAGGAAATTACCTTTACTATTTGTACAGTAGATATTACGTTACAAATATAGAACAGTATGATAGGAAATCTTACTTCTTTGAGAAAATAACATTTTTATCAACTACAAAGTCGTCATATGTGTATCATAAACCGCTTTAACAGCGCGGTAAAAATTTTAGATTCACCACAAAATGTTGCCGATTATTATAGAATGCTCTCTGAATACAGAACATCTTCGAACAGAAATCTTTTGCGGTACAATCGAAAAAGATTGTCCTGTTTTCGACAAAGTAAAATGTTTCCTCTTACAGTTACTATGTTACTATTTTAACACGCTTTAATAATTTCGGTTGTATGTTTGTGTGTTACGGAGACTTTGAACGTGATTTAGACAGACTTAGAAACGTCGGATTAATTTGAAACTTTGTGTACTTATCAAGGACCGATGACAATGCAATAATATGAAATTAAAAAAAAAACTAAAAATAAAACATTAAGTTAATAGTTGCGTAACGTAACTACGAACTTATTTTTTCTATCATTTCATATACTTTGTCAAATATTTGGAAGAGATTAGTGCACAAATCAAACAAATAAAACGTCTAATACACAATGGAATATAAAAATCTTGTTTTCTTGTAGAAAAACTTGTATATAACAAATTCTTGAAAATTCATGGTAAATTTATTTAAAAGTTAAAATTATTAATTAGAAACCTTTATAACATAACAGAGTTTATTAAATTGTTACCGTATACATTATTTAAACACTTGGCTTAATCTACACATTTTATATAAGATAAAAAAATAAGTTATAAAATACTATTAAGTTACCTTTGTTCGATTTCAAGAGGACATTTTGACGGCCGAAAATTTTACGTGTTATCGATTTAATTTTATGACTTTAAAGCCATTAAAAATTGCCATTGTTGGGTATTGCGTTACGATGGGTGCAGTCTCGTTTCATCCGAGGGTGGATAGGGGATAAATAGAGCATAAAACCTCCCCCAGTGCAGTCCTTTACACAACATAAAACAAAGATTGATAGTAAAACCTGACTGAGCTTCAAACCTATAAGGGGTATCTTTAATATTAAAAATATTATTTTTGGTAAATGTGCACCACCGCCATCTGATGACTAAGTTAACGACTACTAAACTCGATGAAGTTGGAATGCCTCGTGTCACTCTAATAACAAACCTATCAAACCTAAACACAGCTCTTGATGTTCATGTTATAAGACAGAAATAAGTGTGATGGTGGTACTGTCGGAGTCATACACAAATTCAATTATAAACAGACCTGACAGACCTGACCTAATTGGTAAAAATCAATAAGAATTCAATATAAAACTAAAGAAGAAAATTGCTCCGGTTCAAATATTGCAAGTATTACGACCAAAACCAATCTACGCGACAATAAGCGTAATAGAAGGATAAGCCATTTACATTTCTGAGAAACTTTTAACCCCTGTTCACTTATTGGCGTTTTCGCCAATTGGATGTCCGCTTATTCCCTCTTTATTTGGACAACAAATGTACTGAACACTTTCAGAGAATTAGAGCAGAGCTTTTATGCCAACAATACGAATATAATCGAATAATGCGGGCTGAGGACCGGGACGAGGTTTTTAGAGTGGCATTTCAGTAAATTCGTATTCACCGTAGAGGGTAGGTAAAACTGTTTTAGGGAAAGCAATTTCCTTTTCCCGAATAAGCATAATTTTTGGGACAGCGGCGGCCGTGTCCAGCGCTCAGATGACACCCGGTCGAAGTGCCTCGTCATTTTGGCATCACTTAGGTAAGTACCATGGATTCATATTAACTAGATGCGGTACGGGAAATACAATTTATAAAGTACTAGATTTTATCCGCGGCTTCACTGGCACTAACATGTGTTCCATAGCATTTATAACAGTAATAATATAATATTTAGGATTTAATGCTTCAGATACAATGGAAACGTAATTAATTCATGTAAAGAGATGTTAGGTATAAAAATAGGTACGTTGTAGGTATATTTTTTTTTCTATCCCTCCGGAATAGTATCTTTTTTCGGGATGAAAAGTACTCTATGTCCTTTTCTGAAACTCTGAAAATGTGTGTGCAAAATTTCACACTGGACGGTCAAGTAGTTATGGCGTGAAGGGGTCACAAAAAACTCACATTCGCATTTATAATAATTAGGACTTCTGTTATTTGTGAACTACATTTGTCTAGTAGAAATAACATGTTCATACGTCACTACCCTAATATCGAAAGGTTTGACGTCGTCTGCATTTCAAAGTAAAATCAACATGAGTAAATACGTTATTAAGTTGAATACGTAATGGGCAAACAGCACAACAGGCTATACGCAAACAATTAGATGATAATTTTGAGATGAAATATTTACGAAAACAAATATATACGTTGTAGTATTTCTATTATAGAAATAAACAAAAAGTTATGTATAGAGTGTATAGTTCCTTGAGGCGCTTCTTCTGCATAATAAAACACCGAATATGGCGGAAGATTGTTGACGTTCAAAAGAGTTCTATATTAATGAATAACAAATAAATAAACACTTTCTGCACTCACAGCCCCACAGTGGGATTTTCTTCTGTGTCGTGGGTGCCATGGAAACACTAAAAAAGAATACACAAACAACCAGACCAGACATAAATGATTACCGCTCCGCCACGCGGGTATTTTGGGGATATAAGTAAACTCGAAAAAATAATTTTAAATGTGAACAATACTAATATTTATTTAGTATTTTCTTGAAATGAGACCTATTTTATGATTGATATAAAATAAAAAATAATAGGTCAATACAATCCATGTAGTAAGACTTAGTTGGTAGTAAACTTAGGTACGGTGCAGCGTCACTTAATCTGTGTCACTTAGTTGCGCGTCAGTTCAGAATAATTCAATGAGGTAGCTGTTAGCAGACGTCAGAGCTCCTGACTGAAACCTACATTATACATCATAAATTGAAATCAACTGTAATCTTTCCCAAGAAAGTGGTAATGCAAGAAGGGAGCAAGAATCAATAAAAAATACTCCGTAATAAATTATAGCACAATGCGAATAATACGATGCCATAATTAATATATATCGCATATATCAGTTACTGTAGGTGACAATTAATACTTAAAACAATCGGATGCATTTAATTTAGTGCAAAATGTCGAAATTCAGGTATATAGTATTATAACGTTGTTGCCAATATATTTTTCTTTTAGGATTCTGAGAAAATAACCATACAACAGTATTTTAGTAGACATTACAAAAGATAAAAAGGAAGCCAAAAACGTAGTAAAATTTAATGTGTATAAAATGATAAATACAATAGCAACTATTGAATGCAGAAATAGTGTATAACTAAAATAAAGACAACATGGCGTTATAATAACAAAACAAGTATCGAACAACATAATATCGACAGCAATTTCCACATTTTATTAACTAAGAAATTATGTAATGAGAAAGGAACTTTGTAATGAAATTAGTTCCAGTAAGACTTTTTCCGAAAACTCCTTTAATATCGGTGTACTTCGTCACATGTAGGCTTATAGATGTCTGACATGGCACGTGTCCATTCCTTTTCGATCTTCGTACCTTTATGCTTATAATCATAAGGTTCATGGCCATATTATCATGAAACTAACTTTAGTATGTACGTGAGAATGGACCATTTACGCAGGGTCGCATACCCGAATACAAAATGACCTAATATGGGACAAAGCTATTATTGTCAATTTTGCAACCGGCTTGGTACACGTAGAATACGTGGCTTACGTTTACTTAATTACTACTTGTTTAATATTGAGAGGGAGGTCGAGTAAGTTTTACGTCGAGACATAATTATTTTTCGACTGAAATTGTATTTTTACTTCGCTATATCAAATCCATTCTGTATGTCCATTATTGATTACTTTAGAACCACTTGCCCGAAAATTGGAAATGATTTAGTTCCTTCAATAATGCCATGCGATGAGTGCGTTGGCAAATGTAATGTTGGGACAGAATTTGGTCAATTTCTCTACCACTCAAATAAAGTAATCATTTTCTATTAGTGGTCCGAAAGTAGGAAAAGCCGTAGCGCATCCTGTGTAGCGACGTTACCTGCAAGAAATAAAAGATAATTTAGTTATCTTTTTTACCCGACTGCGTCAGAAGGAGGAAAAACTTTTCGAGCATACATATGTACATACATACATACGTATGTTTATTTCTTTGGCACACCCCACAGCCCTAACGGCTTGACGGATTTTAACATACTAGCAGACCAGTTACAATGGTCGAAATTCGACCATAATTAAGAACTTAACTTATACATCCAAATAAAAAATAAACTTGTATATGGATTTTTAAACTGGGCATAAGAAAAATATTCATTATAGAGGACATGAGGTTTAACTTGTTAAGCTGCATTTAAAAGAAATAACGCATTTTTGACATAGACATTTGACATTGACATATATGTATATTATATATTTTGCAACACAATTGTACATAAATATTATTTATTAACAAGCTTCTCCGCATGATCTTTCCCGTATGCCTACTATCATACTCCTCTGTGCCCGGAATATTCGAAAAATGGTACCGCAAATTTTCGCTTCACGTATTAATTTTAACATACATATTATACATATGTCGTAAGAATTGTTTCAATTGTCATAGTAACATAGGCTACACAATTTTTAAATATTTTGATTATGAGTATGGGTATCAAAATCAATTCATTTTAAGTAATCAGGTTTTTGTTTTTAAGATAATTTTCTAGTTATTATAATGAAGTAGCAAAGAATCTCGCGATCCAATTGATGGTAAGCGATGGACTACCGTGGACATCTGTTATCAACCCCAGATAAGATAAGGCCCATCTGTGGCCGACTTCATGCAGGACACATGAAGTCGACCACAGATGGTTTGCTACCCCTAAGGACTAAGTTGAAATGCCTCGATTGAGTATGTCTCCCTTACCACACCTTTCAAACCATAAATTATTAGGCATAAACAGGTGTGGTGGTAGTGTCGCTGGCGTCAAACCCCAAAACGTTCTACCACCTTCAAATCTAAACTGTTCTTTAATGACTACGATTATTGGTGATTCTTATGATGATGCAAACGTCGATAGGCGGCGGTGACAACTTTCATCAAATAGCTCGCTTACCTTACTGTTAGATTTAAATATAGCAAATAGTAGAAATAAGCTCCTACCGGGATCTATCGAGCCGTATAAATAGCTGCAAACAGCCTTAGCGTTTATAAATTTACGACGAAGTAAGAGAAAGCAGTGACAGTTTAATGGCGTTGAGTGGTTTGAATTTCAATATCTCACACTGAGAGTGCAGGTTTTAAATCCCAGGCATTTTCTTCTGAGGATATATCTTTTGAATTCTCAAGATTCTTAGAATAAAGATGTGTACTAACACAGGGTTTACGACCACTTACATAGGATCGTATTACTTATATAAATTATTATTATCTATTATTCCAAAAAACAGCTCATTAGCAGTGATTGGACCAATCTCGTCAGATAACTTACACAGATTTCTCCAAAAAGTTCAACATAATTGTTAGTAAAGTCGAAAACCCGCATTTTGTCCCAGCAAAGCTATAATTATTTCAAGATAAATACAATTTACTGTAAGTGGAGAATGTGGAGTACCAGTCCACAAGTAGGACAGTTATGGTTAATTATGAAGAAATCCACGGGGCACAGTTGTCTTTAGTTATCTCTACTAACGTTGGGAAGCTTACCGTTTTATTATAAGAAATAGCAAAAGCGCTCGTAGTCCAGATCAGAAAATCTGTAATCAGACCCAGGCAAGATTTAGGTCTTACGTGAGCATGACCACAGACGCTTTGCTGCTCTTCAGGACTAAATTGGAATACCTAGGATAAGTTCGGATCTGAAGGTATTCTCCCTTACCAGAATACAGAAACGCTGAACGCTGCATCTGATCAAAATAAGTGATTCGGTTATGCGTCCGGAGTGTAACGATGAAGAGTTCTACCGCCTTCCACTACCTATTATACTTATATGTATATACGTAGTTGATTTATGTAAAATCTATATGTTAATGTATCATACGTAACATACTCCGAGGAAAACGTTATTTCCTCAACTTGTGTATTGCGTCAGCGGAACTGAAGGGTCGTCCTAAACAAACATAATTATAACAATAAAATAACAAATCTCGTGAAGTTGTGTTTCCACATTTTATATGCATAAGTTGACTTTTGCGTCTCTATCAAACAAACCTCGTTATTTTATACGAGTTCCTAATTACTTCTGTTGACTGGCTTAGCTATGTATCATTATTTTAAGGTTTCGGCGAATATACTAGGCCCGTTGTATTCCTGTTTGATATCGTTTTTTGTAAATTTGAAGTGTCTCACAAGCAATCATGCACTCTAATACTAAGTGTACATTGCCTCCTTCGAGAGTATGTATTCGACCGCAGATGGAACTATAGTCCTTTCCGAGGTATAAGAGAATGACTAAGTTGAATGTAATGTTTCAACCTAATTATATAATTTTCTAAAGGCGCATTAATATAAATGTACCCCAATACGTATTGGTGAAAGAGGTAGTGGCCAACCCGTATCGGATGTTTTAAACCACCTCTAAAGACTCCGAAGAGTTGTAACGACCCCTATCTATAACAACCAGGACATTTTTTTTGTTTTCAATGAGGAAACCTTCAAAAGTTCATATATCTGCTGATGCAGCTGATGTTATTTATATCAAATTGTTATTATTTATATTACGTACGAACGTATACGAATACTGCATTAAAAACGAAAATTTCACGAAATCATTTCATAATATAAATGTGGAAAATCAAGATGGACCCAAATTACCTGCCATTGGAATCTAAAATTCTATTACCAAAAATCGTTTTGCCGTCTGTTACGGAGATCGTCTGTAAATGAGCCGATGAATATTCAATGGAGATTCACTAAAAAGGTTAAATATAAGGTAATTTGAATAGGTATGCTCAATATTCCATTTAGAGTTATGTTATGGTAATTTCAATTGGTAGTTTCGCCATCAATGTAATTACCGATCGTTGGGTACAGGTCCCATGACAGTCCCATCACGTACAATCATATCAATCAGAAGTTAGTAAAGCCCAAACATGATAAACTTGATAAGCTTTGCAGTATTAATTTCGGAATCGCACAAGGTCTAAGATCAATTTGGATCAAACTTCTGCGTTCTTTCGAAGTTACATTACGTATTACAAATTTATTGTAACTTGCTCTATGTAAAAAAAACAAATCGTTAAATAATCGAAGTAGTCTACTATAAAATCTCAAAAAATTGTCAAATCTGTAAATTCTGCCACCTAAATTTTTATATAGTGTTTACGCAATAATTCTATCATTATCTACCTAAATTAGGTACTTTATTTTGTTTATTCTTAATAAGTAGGTATACCTGTTATTTACGAGCTTAATTGCTAAACGTCAACTAAATTATTTTTATCCGACATTCACATTAAGACAAATTTACAGGAAGGGTTTTTTTAACACCGAGATGATTAGTGCATTAATACTGCGAATAGATAGTCCTATGGAAATTCTTATGGGTTAGATAAAACATTGTACAGACAAAAATCAACCTGCCTGAAAATTTAGCAAAAATTTTTCACGCCTCGGCCTCGACTGGCTTTTGTGTGGTAAGGGAGACATACTTATTCGTGGCGTTCCAACTTAGTCCTCAGGAGTAGCAACGCATCTGTGGCCGACCTCAGGTAGGA
>DWNY01002891.1:0-10512 GCA_018250635.1 Telegonus apastus | reverse complement strand
AAAAGATAATAAAACAATTATAACCACTAAAGTACCTTATTTATATTATTTATTGTTGATTTATTCTTTTTTATTTTTCTATCATTTTAAACATAAGTACGGTAAAATTACAAATATTCAATTTTAAACGGTGAACTAAATTATATCATCTTCTTTAGAATTGTAGATATTTAACCATTCTATTCATGCGGATGTAATTACTATTTCCGTTGCTAATTGGATAATTTTGTAGTAATGTAATGAAATATGCTTTCCACTTTTCCTGTGTTACGACTTTGTGGTTAATGAACTATTAAAAATTACACGTCAAAAGTAATTGAACAAGAGTTACGGAGGATTATTTACTGGCCTCCTTCAATCTTAATTTGTTTCAACAATTACTATTTATTATTTATAACGGGTTTTTATTATTTTCTAACTCTACATTTTATAAAAATATGTAAAAACAACGTGATTCACTTTTATCTCAGATAAAGTATAAAATAATGCTTATAAGCAAAGGTCTTCTAAGTCGATTAAGCAGTCTCCATGCATGCGCAGGTAAAAAAAGGTGTGATAAGCTTGAAAATAATGTTAAAATGAGATTATTAATATAAAATATTTTTGACGCTTAATTTATTTTTCGTAATACTATGAGAGTTTGATATGTAGAAGGTCCTTTAATTTTCTTTGGATAAAAGCTCTTTCAATGTTTCGTACTATTTTATTTTGTTAAAGATTCCGTCTCCATTCAAAATACTGATAAAGGTACAAATATATTCTGCATTCTTATAGGATACCGCATAATATTCAAATGGCACCCAAACAATATGTTACGTCGCTACTGATAATTAACTTTCTATTTTATCGATTGTCCAAAATATTCCGCAACCACTTTCCATACATTTTACATTCTGAAGGACGAGAGAAATTATAGTATCATGCCTACATATATGTGCTCGAAGGCTTGACTTGAATAGGAATGAGCATGAAAGCAAGGACAATAGATAATATTTATCTATTCAACATTCATGGGCTTTTCTTATTCATAATGTATTTTATTGGCTCAAAGAGATTGGTACTTTTAAGTTATTGTTGAATTTTACCAGTTTCGATAAAGAAGAATAGTACATATGTATATGTTCTTTAAGAAATTAGGCACTCCCTGTAGGCATAATTCAATGTTTACATACAAGACACGCGCGAAAAACATTATCCTTCCTTGACAATCGGGTGAAAAGCATCGGCTAAACGTTAAACAAACTCTATGCAAAAAAGCTTACTATAAAACAAAAGATTATTTGACCGACAAAACTGTATGGTCTGATGTAGTTCTACCTCCACATGTCCTTAACGTAAGTCGACTTTGTAATGAAACTATTTTTTTAGAAAGATGTGTGTTATGGAGTTTATTTTACTGCTTCTTCTCCACAACCTTTGCGAAGTGGTGATAGATTTTATTGACGTTCATAACGAATTCTGTAAAGGATCTACTTTGAATAATTTTTGATTTGGTTGTATAAAAATTACGCTGAAAAAAAGTTTTAAGATATGATTTCTATTTCAACATTTCGGCGTTGTTTTTTTGCATACTGCATTGAGCTCCTTTACATTCAATATCTATTTATAAAGTATATAGAATTTGTACCTAAGTTGTACGAGCTTACACAAAACTTACAAATATTGAAAGCTATAAAGATTATTCACACCTTTGACGCGAATTTTGCAGAAGTCCTCTGCTCTCGGAGAGAAAAAAACATGTATTCTCCAGCTTTAATCATTTCCAGCAATGACAGTAGAATAATGCTTAACATCAGTAAGATGTTTAGATTCTAAGATATTTACGATTTCTAATAAAATATAACAAAGCAGTATAAGAGAAGAAGTCGAAGATATGGTTGTTATAAATCCCTGCAATTAAGGAATCATAAGCATTCCGTATAAATTAATTAACTTTCACTATCATTTCTCTCTAGATACATTCCATATGCAAAATGATTAGAGCCCATGAAAAAGATTTTTATACTTGCGCATGGTACCTACTATTACCTACAATTTAAATAAATCATTTTTTATTCAAATTAAACTCGTGCTTCAATACTGTACAAATTTGCATTTATTCTTTCACCGTTGTGTTAGAATAAGTGAAATTAAAATATGTGTAAGCACCATTCATTTGAGTGTTCGACGATTTACACATGAATGTTTGTTCAGAAGCTATAACCGCCGTTTAGTTAATGAAGCGTTTGATGGTCGCTATGGTACACGGATTTACTACTATAGATTTTTGTATGTCGTAGCAGTAATTAGGCGAGCAATATGACTATAGTGAATGAATGAAAGTATCACACATACACATACATTTCATGCAAAAACATTAAAAGTATTACAGTGTATTAGCGCGTAAATAGGTAATGAGTATTAATTTAATTACGATAGTCAAACTAAGAAAGAATATATGAAATAGTTTCTTTGTAAACTATTCGTACCTTTTTGACATTTTCCATTCATCAAGTATATTTTTATGAACCACTACTTAAGTGTCGTCTGGCTCATCAAAATTGGCTTCATTACACTCTCTGTGTTCAAATAATAGTGGTGGCTGACTGATATAGATCACCACCACTTTTCCGTAACCTCCCCGGCGGCGCGTGCGCAGCGTCAGTCGAGCGCACAGCTCGAGCCAGGCGCCACTCCGCTGCCCAAGTGTTATACCAGTGTGTGACAGTGATGCTGGCGTGTGTACCCATCCTTATACTGTGATCGCCGACATGTCGATTGTTAGAACTGTGGACCGTGTGAAAATGTATCGTAAGTACATACAGATTTATGATTATTCGTATATTTTTGCACCTCTGCTACGTTTTTTAAATTTCAGTAGTGTTATATTTTTTTGAGAAATAGCTTACTGTATAATATTAAATTAATTAATTTGAATTGATGAAGTTCTAATTATAATATTTCGTTTTGTTTATAAGCACGATAACAAAATTATTTAACAACTTATAGTTAGGGTACATAATTAAAAGTTCAATGATATATATTTTAGGAACAATTTATTATAACTGAATGGTATGATGTTCTTAGTTTATTCATATTAAACTTTATTACGCCAGCTAAAACATTAGGTCCCTGATTTTAACGCTAGAATATTAATGTATGTACCAGTATTATTTTTGTTGCATTCCGCGTATTTTAAGTGTCTAAGTGAGAAATGTAGGTAAACAGTGCAATTATGATAAAGTCGGCGGTTATAGTACAATTATATGCGGGACCGTTAGCGGGCAGCGGCGCGTTCCGGAGAGCTCGCAATGGAGCGGAGGATTGGATGCAGCTTCGAGAAAACTGGGCTTTGGATCCGGATTCAATTATTCATTTCGCTCAGTATTTTAAACAGAAACCGTCTAAGAAATTTTACTCAGGATGGAATTGGTCTACTATCATTTTAGATCCGTAAACCGAATGTAAGTTATATATGCTAATTGATCACGTTAACATATCACAAAACGTTCGTGTATATTTGCAGTTATTGACACATTATACAAAGATATAATAAAAGTTAAGAAACAGACGTAAATAGGTACGAATGCTATTTGTTGATTAACCCTACGACAACTATAAATAAAAATATATATTTTTAAATACACTGTACTAATCATGGACAATGTAATCAACTCCAATTATCTATTTGGGGTTCACTAATAATAATAACTTAATAATTTCCTAAAAAAGAAGGAATGCAAAAACATGCATGTACTTACATAGGTTGTCTAACTTAGTTAAACTGTCAAAGAACTCTAGATAAACTAGTTTACCCGGATATTTAACCTACATCTTAACAAGAACAAATATTAACGATGGACCGTGGGAAACGCAGCAGGAAATTACAGTTTATTTTACATGCTTTGATAATTACCTGGTCATTGCTGTACCCATTTAAATGGAATATAAAATTATCTAATGTCTTTAAGTTCGTTAATTATTTCACAACATTTGAAAATTGCCATAATTGAACAAGAGCCTGTTCGCCAACTCGCCGTTTATTCTAAAACTTTTCTTATTTCAATTTAAAACAATATAAGATAATCTTTCAATTAGTACTAAATCTTCGCCGGACCGTGGGCTACTTTTCTTCACGAAAATATTCAGGACTTTGAATGAGATGTGAAAAATTTTAATAAACGGCAAACGAATTCGCGTGAGAGAGTTCAACGTAATTACGGAAAATGCGTGTCATTATTCCTAACTGTTTCTTTATGAGTTTGAATAGCCAACTGAACTTTAATAATACACAGTTATTCATTGTTTATTCTACAGAAATAGAAAGGAAAGCGTGATAGACTATTCAGTTTCACTTTTATTGTTACAAACTTTGTGACAGTTACTATTTCAGTATTTTATAAGTACTTTTAGGGTTAGGAATACTATTGATTTGTTGTTCAATATTTCCATGTAGCAGTTAGCGGCTAGGCTTCGTAAATAAACTTGTTCGCTTTGTTTTATCATCATACTTATCAGAGTAAGGCTAAATTAAAGCTTAGGGATATCCGTTTTACGAAACTTGTAAGTGGAGGGCTAGTAAAAAAACTTTGATACGCTTAATTTAGGATATCTATATATCTATTTGAAGTAAAATTGATTAAATGTTAAGACACGATAAATTCTATTATAGAGTAGTTAACACCAGACTAAATAACAAACAGAAAAGAAGTTTTCGTTCTTATTTTATCCTTTATTGTATTTAAAAGTGTTTCGTTAAATACACGAGAATTGGTGAATCGAATCGATTCTCTGCCTAAAAAGAGGTGTGGTCGAAGGAAAGTTCAACGCACCCACAATGATTTGAATTCGTTTCGGTCATGGTCAGTTAATTTCGAAATAATAAAGGTACAAAGGGCTCTACAATTTAGTGAAGTTGTATTACATTCACCTATACAACGTTTACCCAAACGTTTGGCAGCAACAAGTAAGTGATATGTACATTTCGTACTCATCTACTTTTATAGATTTTTATATGCACTTTACATAATAAAGCTGTCTCATATATGCAATATCGGATATAAATCACATACATTGTAACATTATAGTGTTATCGAAGTAATTTATTGTAAGATTATTATGTTAACGTTTAATCGACAATCATGTCAGTAATGAGTCTTCATAGATTCCTAGATGTAACAATTTAATTAGGGAAATGGTCGTGGATCACTAAGTAGTGTGACAGCATGAGGTTTATCTATGTAATTAGAAAGTGAGCAACTAAAGCTGCATTCTGCGGAAGTCCACGATGTATGATGTCCGATGAGGAATCTATAGATTTACTCTCGTGTTCGTTAGATTACACAGAAAGTGAATAGAATTACGTGCCAAAAGTATACTCTAAAATATTTTTTCTAGGAATACAACGAGTATGGATTGCAATTTTCGGGTAAAAATAAATGAAAAACTGCTAAAGATTATTAAAAGGATAGATATATTTTTTATATTAACCTATCATAACCGTGGGTACAGATATGCCCAACAGTGACATATAAAAATGATGTATTTTTAGAAGTTGAGTTTTCTAAATCATCTTATAAAATGTGATCAAATATAATAAAATTTTAGTAGTGGCATCAATTCACGGCAAAATTATAATCAAAACAAGTTACAATGAAAAAAAAAACTTACTTACGCCTCATTATTATATTTTCTATCAATAAATCGATAGTCTGAGAACATCGTAATCGCTTCCTACTATGTAACATATAATTTTCCATCTAAACGAGATATTGTTTTGCCGTCATTGTGGTTGTGTGACAGGCCAGTTTTCTTGCCTTCATCATTATTATAATAAGCTGGCTATAGGCGTAATACTCCCGATGTTATGCTAAACTACTCTTGAGGCTATTTATGATGTAGGTGCTTAGCGGTACTGATACTTAATTGACTTACAGTATAAAATCATGAATAATATAAGAATTGTAGTTATTATCAATATTCACGTTTAACAGGTGTTTACGGACATCTACATCCAAATTCCAGCTTTTCGAAGATATTTGCTACCTTTAATTGTCAAATTAAAGTATCAAACGGACAGGTAATTCAACTTATGGTCATTGCCACTCATGGACATATGTGATAAATAGGATCGGAGTCCTACCTGATAACGGACACAGATACGTTGCATTACCAAACCCATTAAACCAAAACAGCTTTTACTGTTGCTGTTATAAGACAGAAATAAATATTCTTGTAATGCAACAATCTCACAATAAGGAATCTTACGATACTCGAAGCTGCGGTTGAATGAATAAAGCTGATCAGTTTCATATGAGGCGACCACTTTAATTCTTAGGAGTAGCAACGCTTCGGACAGAATCTCTATTCTATATGAAGTTGCTTACAGATGTCCATGGGTGACAGTGACCACTTACCATTAGGTATATTATAATAATAGCTAAGATATTTCAAGATATGGTGCTACCTTGTTTCAGTGAATTTAACCTATTTGACCTATTTACACGTAGAGTAACCTACGTTTGACTACTAAATTGCTCGAAATCACAACGCACTCTCACAATCAAATAGTTTAAACAGAAAGTAGAGAAGAAATTATTTCTACAGAATAAAATATCTAATAAGTAAAATGGTGGTCATAACTGAGCGAATTGTGCGGTTCCACGCTGCTGGTCTCGCGACGCCCGCACTTAGTTAATTTAATAAGCAATTTCTCCTATTTGCAGATTTTCGACAATAAGTCTAATGTTATAATTCTACCCTTTATGAACTACAGATTATAATAAAATGCTTTATGATTGAATAAAATTATACTACTCCTATTAGTTTACTGTTATTTTAAGTTTACTGTAAAATGTATTCATGTAGTTTTGTAATAAAATAACAATGAATCATATCACGTCAATATCAAAACTTTAAGAGTAAATACGAAAAATAAGAACAAATGAATCTTTCATTTAAGACTCAAAATCTGCAATTATTATCAAGTTGATCCTATTCGGGATTGGTTACACACAATTATTATGACCAATTGCAGCAATAGTTACATAAAAACAATGAAAGCCGCCATTACCCTGCCACGGTAACTGCCCTACAACATTGCGTACACGATAAACGTACATAAACTTTGTATTGTACGATGTTAATCGGACTAAACAGAGAAACATTGTATGCTCCAATTTAAAGCACTAATTAACTTTCACTAGAAGAAAAGTGTAGGGCTCAAATCGGTCCCGTTGCATCATGTCTTACGTTTACCGCGACTATCCTTTTACGTCACGTTATGAGGAAACCGGGCCCATAAAAATATAATGAATCACATAGTTAAATGTGTCAGGCAGTTTATTACTGTTGCGTAGAACTATACGCAAGTTTAGCTGACACGCGTATAAATGTACAATCAACGAAAAAGAAAACAAATTATGCAAAGTGCTAAGCGTTACATATTTTAGGTCCAAATCCAAAGTATCCTTTGTTTTTATGAATGGGATTCAAATAATGGAATTGCAAGTAATGTACAACCTAAACGCAAAAGTAAATTGAACAAAGTAACTTAACACCTGATCTATGCGTATCATCAAAGGTTTTTCGTAAATATATGGCCTCTACATGTTCTCTGCATGTATGCGTAATGCTAAAAGCTCTGATGGAAAAAAATATGTTCGTACTCTTCAGATTCTAATCTGAACTAACAACCATATTTTGCTTAAAGTCACATATACCATATACTAATTTACTCTTAGTGACTCTCGATATAAACGACAGTGACATCTTAATTAAAAAAGTCTTGTTACTCCAATAGTCAGATGATTCGTCTGTAGTCTGTCGTCTTTGCTATTCAAAACAGTTATTCAAGTCTATGAAAGCTTGCATTTTTTTCATATATTAACATTAATATGGAAGTCATAATTATTCCTTCAACTGGAAACTTTCTGTAATCTATCCGTATTCATCTGTCAATCATGGACCAGGCACACATGAATCAGCAAGTCTGATGCTCTTTTCCTGTGGTTGCAGTTAGATTTCTCTTTTTTCTTCGCATAGGATTTAAACATTTATATATCTAAGCTCTTTTATTTTTATTAATATAACCGTAAATTAAAAAAACAACATCATAAAATTATAATTTCGCCGATTTTTAAAACAATAATGAGTCATATCGAGAGTTCAGGGCATCAAATTTGTTTAGTCAAGGAAAGCTGACTACACACGACAATTTTAATTTTATAGTAAAACAAAACAACATAACAAATTGAACTCTTCCTAATAAATAATATTAACAGATATAATTTAAAAAATAGAGAAAATGTATTTTTTTCAATTTCCAACGTAATTTTATTTCAACACAATTATTCAACAAAATGAGTTTAATGTACGCATATTCGCTTGTTTCTATCTATTAACTTTTGTTAGTTAAATACTGAATATAGACCTCTCGTTACCTTCATCATTCGGACCGATCCTGAAAGGCTTATATCTAACGGTCACAATCGGTAATCAATCCACCTGATCGACAATTAGGCATTTGGCCCATTATATCTGATAAGTACTCGTATTTAGTAGTAATTAAAAAATAAAAATACAATTCCTTCTAATCCCTATTAACTTCCATTTATGAAAGTACTTATTCACATGTAGTTCAATGTAGTATAATAGTTTTGTTTTTTCAAAACTCTGTGGATATAAACATATAATATTACATAGACATATACTAGGATAAACATAATTATCTTACGAGGTGACCTAAAATTACGTGCACGATTTGTAATTATAAAAAAAGACATAGCTCCACACTAATTTATGTCGTGATTAAAAGTAAAGTACTCAAACACCCATCATCCATTACCCAGAGTGGAAGCTATTATTATTTGGTGTTACTTTTATGTTATGGAAGTAGCAAACTAGCATGACGGTATGTAGCCACTGCTGTCCATCGACATCTGTAACCAACCAAAGATAAGATCAATTTCCTACCTGATGTCGGCCAGAGGTGCGTTGCTAACTCTGAGGACTAAGTTGGGACGCCTCGACATAATATGACCCTTTAGACCAGTCCAGAAACCAATAAACAGCGTTTAACGCCGGTATTATAAGGCATAAATAGGTATGGCGATGGTGGCACCGGAGTCGAACCAAAAACCTACCTTTTAAAACTGGACGGACATTGAACTCTGCGTGCCAGATCGGTATGTATGCGATTTTATCGCTACGCCACGCTTATCGGCAATAATAAGAACATAAGAAAATAACATTGTAACTTTCCATTAACGTGCAGTATATTACGTCGAAGCTATTACAATATCCCAGTGCGCGGGCAGCCTAATGAAGAAAGAAAGAAAGTGCTGGTCGTATCCGTCAACGAAGTGTGGTAATCCGATCACGTCGCCATGGAAAGTGACGCTGGAGCGAAGGTCATGGGCACTGCATGATAATGTCCTGGTCATGATGGCTGCATACGTAATAAAATCCATTGTAAAGTATATACACCTCGAATGAAAGTGAATTTAATGATTGTCATGTTGGAATTAATAGGAGAATAATTTGGCGTGTTTTAAGGGTGACATACTTACCAAAGCGTTCTATCTCAGTCCTCAGAGTTGGTAGTGCCTTTTTGGAAATCGTAGGTAAGGCTCTTAATCTTATTTGGGGTTGATAATAAATCTCTATGGCGACAGTGGCCACTGCATGCTCGTTTGCTCCTTCCACATTATTAAGAAGAAAATTACGAATATCTTACCTAAGTGGTAAAAGTAAAGAGATGTGATTCGCGAGTACCTATTAATAGACCAGATTTCTTAATATACGTAATCCATTGCACTCGTTTACAATTATAGTACGTGTTCGTATAACTTGCAAATCATAAACTTAATTTCCGCTATCCGGAAGTATGCAAGAGAAAACATCTTAGCAGTGTGGTCATAGAATCTAGCTACTTATCCTGTTACCCAACACAATGTAATAACACTTTTACTGCAACAAAACACTTCAATTGATGACTTCTTTCCCACACACGGTTCTTTTTACTCTATAATGAAAGTGAGTGATTTTGCGACAGTGTGGAGCTAATCAATTATTAAAATTGTCGTGTGAAATTTTCCTCGTGTTTTACAAGTCAACGAACTATACTCTCGTTTTCTATAAATTTAAATACTGTTATTAAAGTCCTACTACTGCTTAAAGTTCTTACGATCCCTGAGTATAATAGTTGTTACACCAGTCTATCATGAGAAAATACTTCAGGCCCAATTCTCAATCAGGAATCCAAAAGGTAAAATTTTCATGAAAATCTTGAAAAATTCAAATACCTTTGTAGTATGTTAAATATTTATATTATTAAAAGAAATACTTATACAGTTCTTATTGTAAACATACTACTTTGAAGAAAGTTTAACATTGAAATATCTTACTCATATAAATTACGCTTGTTTTTTATTTTTGAGATAATTTTATTACAATTAGTGATATAAAAAAAATACATTTATTAACCTTCATTACCCTTGTACTTGCTCGCTTGTAGCACATTACCTCTCGTTA
>DWNY01002890.1:0-10512 GCA_018250635.1 Telegonus apastus | reverse complement strand
AATTTAAAGGGGTTATCCGGGTCCATAAAGCAAGTAATGAATAAATTACATTTACAGTAAAATGCTTATGAAATTCTCATTCAAAATAAGTGTCGTTGCGTAAAAAAGAAAATTGCATGTCTCGATTTCATAAATTCTAAGATTGAAGTGATTGAACACAGACGGTATTCGTCGTAACGTGTTAAATTACCGATTATTTGATCTCTAATCGATGTTTGTTTAACGTTTAATGTTCAAGCACTTCAGTCGAAACATCGAAGACATCAGAACATCGAAAGATATCAAAGTGATGTAATATGTATGTACGAACGTCAGTTTTGAGTGATACGATTGTAAAAATATATATCTGCTTTCATAGAATGGATAAAACACAATCATTTAATTTTAAGTGGTCACTGAATTTCAGACGCGCATCTTTATTTATGTTACTGAATATCGAATACTTTATTGCCGGTTAATTATCGCTCAGGCACAAACACATCTGAAACATTCAAATATAAAGGTTTTTAAGATATCTAAAATCTATATTAACAACAGTAAGTTCTTGTAGTTCAACAGTGAGTTCATAATAAAAAAAATGATATAATCAAGTTCTTATCTAAACATGGTTCGAAATAGATACGTCTGTGATTCAACAGGTACGCACTAAATCCTACGCGACACTCGGCGTAAAAATAACTTTTACTTATTAACATAAAGTGTCAATTCCAACGGTAGCGTTAGTCATAGTAGATCATAGAGTAAGTAACAATATAGACAACAAATATAAATTTCATACGCTTCCTGATATTACATCACTCACATTAAATGGAATCTTTCATTTACAAATGTTACTGGTTTTTTTCACAAAAGAGTAAGTAAATTATGGAGCTGATTTTTTAAATGAGCGGTCTATTCAGTTCCTTAACCTGTACAAATGAATATAATTACATAAGATAATCTGCAAGGTCCGAGGTCGAGCGAGTTCGGCGTTCGTTAGTCAATTCCAGTCGAGTAATATTTGTTTCATGAATCACGTTTCGAGATGAAATTTTAGATTGTTTACCGTACTTATGTCAACGATTGATTGTGCAATTACGAATAACCGCGACACGAATTGCATTTTGTTTGTTGCTAAACAGCTGGGCCATGTCATATGAATGTGAAGAACATTTGAATGTTGAGTGAATCCATATTACGTAATTGAGCGGAAATTGTCAAATATTCAATTGTAAGACCGTTGAACTGTGAAGGTTCCAACATGAAAGGTTCTTGTGTTTCGATGGAAGGGTACGGACACCGGCTCACTTACATGTGAGTCATCATCTCAGGTCTCATGAGACCTAAGATGATGATGATGTTCTACAAGTGTTCACTAATCAACAGGTAGATGGCATGTTCATTTGCTATGTCATTGTATAAAGGATATAACAATCTTCATGAAATGTTGCAATTTAGTCGATATTATAGCAATGCATTGGTCGCTCATCGAAAATGATTCGTATTTATTTCTGTCAGATGTGGATATCAATAGATCAACGGATGGTAATTATTACATATAAACGATTACTGCGTGGTTGTTTGCTGATCTAAAAAAAAATGTTGTACACTTATTAACCTTTGTTATGAAATAAAACCTCATACGTACCTGAGGTTTTATTAACTTACTTCCGAATTATCTTGCTGTGAATCATATCTTACATATAGTAATCAAAGGTTTTTTAATGAATTAACCTTAATAAAGCCTTTACAATTTATTCTGTAGGTACCTGAATCACAATATACCTGTTTCGTGCAAATATATCCTGACGTAACTTAATTAGGAGATTGCCTACATAGAAGCTACGGAAGGAAGCTAGTCATTCGGTAAGCATTTTAGATGACCTTACGCTTACCGTAGCAAGCAATGACGTGCTGTGACGTTATGAAACGCCGCCCGCCCACCAGTAAGTATGTACTATGAATCAGTTGGTTCTGCAACCAAAAAAGGCGTGGTTACGACAGGTGAGTGTTAACAGATTGATTGTACTCGCGGATGCGCCGTCGTGATGCAATGAGTGCTAGACACCGATAAGTAATGTGATGTAATTAGCCAAGTGACGAAAGAAGGTCTTCTATAGACCCCTTTGTGGTTCGATTCCGGCGGCACCATAGCCACACCTGTTTGTTTTATAACGGCAGTGTCGAGCGCTGCTGTATTCTGGTCTAAAGGGGGTGGTGGGGGAGACATACTTATTTGAGGCGTTTCAACTTAGTCCTCAGGGTTAGCAACGCATCTGTGGCCAACGTCAGGTAGGATTGTGATCATGTCTGGGGTAGATTAGAGGTGTGCATAGGCGGCAGTGGCCATGAACCATTATGTGGGCTGCATTCTCGTTTAATACCTTAATAACCTAAAAAAAGAAGGAAATTATACGCATTCTATATCTAAAATTCTACGTTTGACCCTTCAAAGTGGTAAGGAAGGCAAAGTTGTCTGAGCCGATCTAACTTAGTTCCCAGAGATAGCAACGCATATGTGGCCGACTTCTAATATGACTCTAATCTTATCTGGTGTTGACTACAAATATCCATGGGCGGCAGTGGGCACTTGACAATTTACCCTTTTGCTACGTCATCGTTTAATTGAAAATACTACATATCAGATAATGACTATTACATTCTCTAAAGTTAGTTGGTACAAATTAAATGTATTATGTCAAAAAAGCATATTATAGTTTATTGTGCCTTTTATGTACATTTCGATATTTGAGCTAATGACTTCCATACTCGGTTCAGTCCTTGATTTAACTAGCAGGGTTGAGTGGAATAGACAATTGAACCTGGACTGGACTTCATACAAGGAGGTCTGCGCGATCTATTATTATTTTACTGACATTTAATTCTAATATAATATTCCAAAGTTATTGTCTCGCATTTAGTTGCAATCTGTACCAAAATACGTGCGTTTGAATATAAATTTATTATAATTTTCTTACTACATTTAATTAAAGTGACTTGTAGCGAAACATTTTCGGTTCATTAGACATAGCCGTTCAATTTAACCGAGCAAGTTTCAATGTCTTAATAATTTGCCTTAAGTGTTTTCATTTACGACATATCTAGCTCTAAACAGTGTTTAATAAAATGTAGTAGTCACGAATAATTGCTAATAATCACGACTTCGAGTGATAAAATTTTATTCGCATTGTTTCCAACTGGGTAATCTTTAATCTACATGGGCGAGTCAAATTCCTTAAAATAACTTATCAAATATATACAGAAATTAATGTAATTTTAATAGAGTTTGTATGATAATAAATAAATGCTTTATTTAGTGACTTTAACTTTTGTCCTATAAGAATAGTCTGGACGATTTTCTCTCTCAAATATCATTTTGGTAAAAATGCTCCTTGTAGATGTATACATATGTATCTATCCATCAACCTTTGAGATCCAGTGCTGGACATAGGTCTCTTGTAAAGGAGGTTTTATTCACCGCGCCCGGCATGAGTTTCGGTGACCGCAGTAGGTGTATTTGGTACACAGGATGAGGCTGTTGTCCATAGTCTGGATTTAACCCCTTAAGCGCTTCCTACGGCATCTAAGCGAAGACAGCAAATGGGGCTACTTAAGACCGACAGTATACTGAATATATCTATAATACACTTTATTTACTAAAAAATTGCGAACGATGCTTTGTGATTAGCCTATAACTATTTCTTATTAAATCTGAATTATTGACTAATTCATAGAAGTATCTGAATGATTTGGTAGTTCTAATGAGGTATTTCAACCCATATCTATTAAAAATATAATAGTAGGTAGTAGGTAATTGGAAAATTAGGACTATCTAAATTACTTTATTTATATGATTGCAAAAACATATTTGATTTTTCAAGAAACATTTGAAGTTTCTTGAAACGTATAAGTTCATGAACGTATATAAGTCTAACCTAAATCTTAATTCATTTACATATCTTTCTCACTGAAGATGAAGCCAGAAACTCTGTGTAGCACACTGGATTATTTACTGCGAAACCCTAGGTCATATAAGGAAGCCGTTAAATTTTTCTCACTTAAACGTCCCTGATTAATTCCCAACCCAGCAACGTAATTCAAGATAGAGCCTGACATCTCTATTACCTGCTATGTTATATTTACGGCCAGTTATGGGCGTAAACCATAGTGACGTTTATTTTACACGGACAATTTGCTTACGGTAACAACATAGCTGCAACTCCTGTGGGGTATCTAATGTCGGTTAAGGAAGTAAAGTTTAACACTCGTTAATTTTTTTCAATATATTTGTAATACTAGTCGATCCCCGCGGCTTCACCCGCGTTAAAGAAGTAAAAGGCATGCATTTATTGACCTCAACTGACATTAACGCCCACAGCGGCGGTCGCATTCGCGTGAAGCACGGGCTAGTGTTACAAAAATTTAAGTAGCCTAAGTTACTCCGTGGACCTCCTGCTATCTTCCAGTGAAAGTCTCGTTTTAATCGGTCCAGCCGTTTAGAAGATTACCTCAGCCAAACAGACAGACAGAAAAAAAATCTTATAATGGTTCCGAGACAGATAACGAGCATCAGAAATTAATATGGTATTTACGTACATAAAAATTGTAACCTATTTTACACGTACAAAACGAAAATAAGAGAAACTTTCGAATCCTATTTATTTTCATAGCTGTCCTCACAATGTGTGCAATTGTATTCTGTTATAACAAAGTGAATATTCCATTCGTCTGCGCGTATTGAATGAAGGGAAGCTGGCTGCGTTCGATTTGTCCGCCGCGATGAATGGATTGTAACTCGGCACTGAAATATCTATATTGAGCTGTTATTACACAATTATTTTAAACATTATAAATATCAAGTTTTACGATTTGAATTTGTCTCTATAAAGTCAGTGAATATTGTGAATAAATCTTTCTAGTGAATTCAAATAAAGATTTTAACTGTAAAAAGATTTATTGTATTCCTTTGTTGCCAATTTTGATTAAAATTTTGGGAAGATGATTTTTTGCTTAATTAAAATTTTGTTGAATTGTATTACCTACTACCTAATATATATCATCTTTTCTAATTACATTTTTTTAGAACTTTGGAACATGCTATATATTAATTACATCATACTCATTTTTTAAAAATACTTATTTATATCAGGCTACTAAGGCATACACAATTACTACTACAATTCTACATAGGCCATACAACTTAAATACCTAATTTTTTACATTACACATTAACAAAAAAGTAACAAGCAAAACGTTAAATGTTTTTTCAGCTATAGGTAGATCCTCGCTCAGAACTTCGTCGGCGACATTAACTCAACGGTTGATGGATGTGCGGCGCTGCCGTCCTTCCACCAGCCTCACCACGCCCATTACGTAGGTATTATAAACGACCACATAAGGCGGTTTAGCTTGATCCTTAGAGTCAAACCAACCCAACTCAATTGGCAACCTAACCAAAATAGCAATTACTTTTCTGACCAACTTTGGTTGAACTTTTTCGTAAGTGGTAAGAATTTTCATCTATTTTGTTCATGGGGAAGCCCTTCATGGGTTCCAATAAGTGCGGGGGCAGCAGAGAGGATATGAGGACTCCTACCGGCTAAAACCCCATTGTGTTTCTCTGGACGCCCTTTGTCGAGACCGCGGGTACGCTAGTAGCACTCGTCCGCGGTCCCGACGGCGTATGCCCGCGTCCGGGCCCATCTCTAGTTGGGATGGAGCTGGAGCTACTCCATCCCGACTTCTTTGAGGTGCGCGCGAGAACACCGCACGCGCCACCTCGAAGCTATTCTCACCTAAGCCTAACCCTATCCCATGGGTATCATTCCTGGTACACTGAACTCTCAAAATCATACATTCTTTCGAATGTCTCAGAATTAAAAAGGAACTGTTTGACAACATCCATTGAAATTGATGGAAGTAGAAAATTTAAATGACTATGATTTTCTGTGCGCTATGACAACCCTAAACAGGCTAGACATCGCTCACCAAGTATTCCAATAATCATGTGGGTGTTTATGATGTCTTTAATAATACCATATCTTTTAGTATAATACCTGTTAATAAATTTTAATCGAAATAAACCGTACTTGGTTACGATATACTATTACAAGATTGGATTAATTGATTGTCATTGATTTTAAGCACAGCCTAAAATTAAAATAACGATTGATTATTTTATTCAGTGGTGTTCAATTATTTGCACGCTATTACATGGACTTATTCTGTGTACGCCTTTGAATTAGGTGGGTTGGTAGATTCTGTATACCTGAATGAGAATATTATGAAGGATTCTTAGGGATACAGTATGTTTTGTCACTTCTGACGTTAATTATTGTATAATACTTATTTATGTACTACCTGATTAAATTTCTAAATATAATAGAACCTTTCGTGGTTTTAAAGCGACAGAACACTGCCACTGCCATAGGTTTCTGCTGTATGCTAATAGCGTTGATGTCTTCTCTTTTAAAAAAAATTAGACATATGTTATGTATCTTCAGAAATAACAGCATATCTGTGGTCATTCTCGAGTCAGACTCGAACACTATTCGGCTTGATTAAATTTTATTATGTCTATGGGCGGCAGTGATTGTTATCAGCAATGCTTATTTGCTACCTTCATTCAACAAAAAATACAATTCATTAATCCTTGATCGGTAGACGGTATTTTCTGTCACATCAATATATCTCAATCGACGTAAAGGTTAGCAGTGCGATGACACATCGATATTACTTCGTGCAGAATTATTTGGGATTTACGCGACAATTTGGGATTTACGGATTAACGATACTAGGGGAAATACGTTTAGTAAGATATAATGAGTTAAAATTAGGTTATCATTATTGATGACAGTTTATTACATTTTGACTGCTGGGTTCATTTTTTGTGAACCATAATTTTGTAATTGGTTATTTGTAGATTGTTAGGATAAATGGAATTAAAAGAGCTTTGACGATATTATGGATATGATTCAGTCGTAAAATTTTAATTACCTTGTTTTTCTTTACCATAGAACCAAGTGGTAATCTTCATATATACCTACGTGCAGTATGTATGTTATGTCAACTTTGAAAAACCTATTGAGTTTAAAGCAATCGAATTTCGAACTCGCTGTATATAAAGATTAAAATGAAAGTAAATGTTTCTTTTCCTTCGGAACAATCTAATTCACCGAAATGCCTGGCATTTTAAAGTTTTTAACTTCTTTAGTCTTGACATTTGTCACCGTAGGTTAGTCTATACAATCACAGACTTCAGAGACAGGCAGTGATCGTTCAATCACCCATTGAACAGACATGTCCAGCAAAACGTAAATACCTAAGAAAATATGTAACATTTTTGAGACGTTTAATGATGAGACCCTTCATCATTAGACTAGCGTGTAGCACGTCATAGGCCGAGGCGGGGTGGCGGCCCACATCGCGATGGTATCGCTACCGTTGCGCAAGCGCACTCGCTCCCGCGCTTCGTTAGGCTGTGTATAAACCATCCGATGATGTGTACAACAATGCCTTGTATAAGGCAGAATGGTTTAGGTGCCAGTTGCAATGTCGAGATATTGCAGGACAGCAACGTCTAGATTTGATCCTTGGTGGATATTTATATTGTGAATTCAGGTAATTGTGCGCGCCTGGTCTATATATTTATGTATTTGATTCTAGTTTTGTTTTTAAAACAAAAATAGCGCAGTTCGGACATCCTAATTCAATTGAAATTGTGAAATAACTTCTGGGAAAACGATAATTTTCTTAGAATTATAATATTGTAATTTGTTATAAATTGTTTACATAATTTTTTTATAGTTATGAAATCCAAATTAAGTTAATTTGCGAAAATACGAGTTTTGGGCATTTATTGTTCAGTATTTCATGTTAGAATTTTATTATTGCTTTAGAAACACTGTGGGCGAGTACTCTCAATTAAAATGGTTTATACTTTTAACTTGTGTTTTGATGCGTAGTTTTCATAAGAAGAATGAAAGATTTACTGTAATAAGATATAATATACTTACATTAAACATGGGGCAGTTGAAATGCACGTTAAATAATTTTGTTTCGTAACAATAATCGCAAATGTAGTTTGTTAGATCTAGTCTTGTGTACTGGGAGCTTAAGGCTGTGTGTCATAGGTTCTGTCTGCTTTTTAGTGGATTTGTAACTCGATTTGCAATGAAGTGGCACTGTGGGATGTATGCAGATTGCAGTGTATTAGTATTTCAGTAGGTTGGCTGACAACAATTATGTAAAGTCGTTAAACTTGTTATGCCACGCCAGTTGCATTCGAAATTGGTTATTTTCGACTTTCACGCATTATATTACATTGTACATTCCCAATTTAAAAATTATTAGCATATAGTATGATGCACTTAAGTAAGTCTTAATTTTTCATTGCGATAAAGTCACAACCTACGAGTACAAATATGTAAAAACCAATTATATGTATGTCATTTTTGATCATTTCACTTAAACTGTATCGCTGGATTTGCCGATGACTACATCGAATGCATAAACATAGAAAAATGCTGTATCTATGCCACTGGATCTATTTTTTTCAGAGTTATTCGAATAGCTATTAGATAACACGATACAATTTAATTAACATCTCTACAAGACATACCTGTTACTACTCCTTATAACAACTTTATACTTTTTACGGGCGATAGACCTCTTTGTGATTCGACTCCGAACTCCTGCTACAATTATTTATGTCTTATAACATGTAACAGTACTGAGTTCCGGTTTGAAGTGTGTGCTAAGTGAGATATACTTATCCGGTGCATTCCAACTTTGTCCACATTGGTAGTAACACATCTGAGGTTAACTTCATATGGGGTTCTGTCTTATCTGTCGTTACAGATAACAAAAGGCTGCAGTAGCCATTTATCATAAGGTGTAGATGTAGAGTATGCTTGTTTGCCACTGCTATACTATATAATATGTTAAATTTCCGTCCATACTTAGACAGTTGATGGAGAATTTTTTTTTTTATATACGCAGTTGTGTGATTCACGATAGTGTTAAAAGCCTAGGACCCTTTATGGAATTTAGTAAACATAAAAACGTAAAAATAATAGTTGGGTAAACGTATAGCATAAATTTCTCGTAACATAAGTAAAGAGTCGTTAATCCATAATCTCCGTGGACAATGACATTTGTAACGGTGGTTAGCTCTAACAACTGGCCTATTTGATAACTAAGTTGGTCGCACATAAATGCGTAAACAGCGTTTTTAACCGACTTCCAAAACGAAATAGGTACCTATACTTTCTTAATGCAATTATAGAACAAAATATTTATGTTATATTTATTATAGATCAATATGTCCAACAGTTTGATGTTCTTCACGCCATATTTTTATTAATGATGAAATCTTTTTATAGGGACTGACTTGCCTACAAGTTTTAAGTACTGAGATGGAATTGTTATTCGTCGTACTCGCCACTGTTATTAGGTTTTATTTTTCTGTACTTTTGTCTATTTTTAATATTGCATTGATGTGCTGTAAAGCTTATTGTATTGTATCATTCAATTTTAACTTTTAAACTATCAAAAAATTTCTGGTACTTGAAAATGTTCTTAGTCTCAAAATAATAAGAATGTGTTTCTGTGTTACTTTTGTTTAAAATTTGAAATAACGTTATTTTAACTAACGAGTTACAAATATTATTTCTTAAGACCTAAAACATTTACAGATCCTTATGTTAAAGGAATTGAGACCAAAATTTAAATTTTTAAGGTTTAAACACAGCAGACGCAGTTGTGAACGGGCGTCTCTGCCGGTTATCATTTCCAAGAAATGGCGCGCAAAAATAAGACTGGTTGCATATTTGCCACAGATTGACTGTTCACAGTTCACACCTCACGCTACGCGCATGCGTCAAAGTTCTTGCTCTGACGCAATAGTCTGCCGCCCAACTGTGCGAGCTATGTAGTTTGCGCCAAATATTTGATCAATGCTTACAAAGATCGATACTTAGAAATCGATAAACACTCCCCTTTTCTACATAACAAAGTCGGAATGTTGGATTGTATGCGATGTCCTGTATTTAATGTATTTAAGAAAGAAACTTTGTTGGAGGTAATCAAAATGAAAAGTAGAGAAACTGAATTAATTATTTTTTGGAGATATTATGTAATCTTCGTTGTATTAGGATAGACTTCCTTGAAATTATAATTTGTTCTGGCAACCGAAGTTGCAGTTAACAATTAATTATTATATGGGTACGTCAATACGGTCAATGTTTACGTCGTATTACTGTTTACCCTCTCAAAATCAAAACTCAATGTTATTGAATTCTTGTTAAGATGCTACGATAATGAAATTGTTTTGATCATTTCAATAAATTTTGTCGTTTTAATTAGCTTTGATACGGTGCTGTTTGTACTGCGCTCTCAACCTACTTTATTTACTTCAACATTAAATGAATCAACTTAAATGGAACAAATTATGGAACTAATTTCATTCATACATCTAATCTCTGTTACTATGCACTGCAATTACTATGCGACAAGCAGTATCTCGTAGTAAAT
>DWNY01002889.1:0-10512 GCA_018250635.1 Telegonus apastus | reverse complement strand
TGACATAGAACAGAGGTTCTGCCTGAAGTCATATACAAGTGCCACCTGTATTAAGGAAAAGATGGTCGCCTCGTATTTAAGTCAGCCGACATCCACACTCATCCGCAACTCATGAACTGCTTCACGGTAGAAATAAATGTGACAGTGGTATCTTCCCGGCCGAACCGTACTATTTCTATCACCTAGCAGAACAAATTGTAATGAAATTGCTATGATTTGAAAGTTAAGAACTTACTAACTATGTGTGTAATTTTTAGTTAGGTGGCAGAACCCTTTTTCGTTCGATTCCCGCGGGACCACCTTCATAACAATATTTCTCTCTTGTAACAACAGTGTTAAGCGATGCTGTGTTCTGGTTTGTAGGGCATGGTAAAGTAAACATACTTATACGAGGCGTTCCGACTTAGTCCTCAGGGATAGCAACGCATCTATGGTCAAGCTTAGGTAAGACTGATCATATCTGGGGTTGATTTCAGATTTTCATGAGCGGCAGCGGCCACTTACTATCAGGTGGAATTCTCACTCGCTTGCACAGGCACTGAAATAGATGAGTGTGCTTGCTTGCTATTTCTAAATTATAAATCTAAATTAGATTTTTTCAAGAAATGTAACTATAACTTGCCTGGATAAGGTACCGAACAATTTTGGTTCCAGTTTACATCGAATGCTTTACAAATGAAGGGCATTTTTTTATTACAGTTTTCGTCGTTGAATTTACCCTCGTCATTCATGGTCACACAATCTTCTTGGCCTCCAATATTATTGGGTTCTCCAGAATTCCAATAGTTATGGACATTCGTTAATGTTTCACCTGGTTAATGGCTACATAGTTAATGACATTCAAACAACTTGATTTCAGTTATATCGTTATTTTGTCCATATTAAGTACCGTACTTAGTATGGACGAAATGTGTGTGTTCAATTTTGTAATTAACAATCTCACAACTACTTATTACGGTCGTAAATCTTGGAATATTCAAATATTTATTAACATTATATTGATTTATTACAAAATACTTCAGCTTAATTTTACTTAATGCTACAAACCGTTGTCTTCGAGTCATCTTGTGCAGAAAAGTTGAAGGTAGCGCAAAACAAAATATGATTATTAAGCAAAAACCAGACTACTTAAAATCAGTTGACTGAAAACATTGATAAAGGAATAGTAAAAACATTTTGCTAGTATATTCATCGCGAACCCAATATTGTCCCACTGCTGGGCACGGGTCTCTTCTCAGAGTAAGAGGGATACTTCACCGGGTGAGACGATAATTCAATGCGCTGGCCATGTGCGAATTGGTAAACTTCACACACCTTTGAGACATCTTTTTAAAAAGAACTGCCAGCTGAGCAGGTTTCCTCACGATTATTTCCTTTACGTTAAAGCAAAGCAAAAGGTAAAAACAGTCGACAGTGATGTTAAGCAGTCAGGTTTTTTGTTTGAATTGTATTGACATCTAGACACGCGGCAGTGTGTAGCCAATAGAAAATAATTGTCTATATTGCAATATATTGACACAATACTCGCAACTATTGAATTAAATAGTTATACTATGTTGTTAATATTTGGTTTATCAATAATGAAAATAACATCCCAGTAATCACTGGGATTATAAAATCAGTTATAATCTTCCTTATTCATATAGTTAGACAAGTTGTGCCAAGACAAAATGGCGGAGTGATTTTAGGGACCAATGACACTTCCGTCGTTAATTTCTAATACTTATACTTCGATCAAATATATTTTGAAGCAAAAGTTCATAAAAGTGCAACTTTCGGCAATGATTGACTCACCATCAATAGTTACGATATTTTCATTCATTTTAATCAAACCAATAAAAACCCAATGTATGAATGGTTCCTTGTTCTCCCAATATGATATTACTGCCTGGGCTTCCACGTCATCTTCTGGGAAGAAAAGGACAGCACCTTCTCTTTGACATTCTATCTTAGCATCCTCCCAGGTTTTGGGTATCGTGTGAATTTTGTAAAAAAAATTCAGTTCTTCTATATATTGATATTCAGGCCAAAATTGTTGACTCTCTAAAAATACGAAAGTTGGAAAGTATTACGTTGCTTATTATTCAAAACTATTTCGTTATCCCCTTTTTTATTTTGGAGAGGGAAACCTTCAAAAGATACCCGTTGCCATGGAGCAACGTCGCGTTATGTGGGATTCTTACTCACTATATGAACCGCCGGCGGCTGTCCCCGTACTGCAAGGAGGACTTCGGGATCTTCGGAACGCAACCGGAGCTTTCTTAGCACGTTGCCTCATCGGGTTCCACCCAGATAAGCAATTAAGTTCATCTCACCATTTTATAATTATGGCGGTATGCAACCATGTACACTGTCGTCCTTCCCGCGTTCACTGGATGGGCAGTTCGAGCTCCCACTCTTGCCGCCCGCAACACCGGAAACCCCATTTAGTCGCCTCTTACGATAGGTAGGAGATACCGTAGCCCTATTTTTGTGCTGGATTTCACATTATCTTCTTTAAAATCACTTACTCACTCTGATATGAGACGATCATTTTAGTCCTCGAGAGTAGCAACGCATTTATGATCGATATCAGATAGAACCCCTGTTCTATATAAAATTGCTTACGTGACAACATTTACAATTAGGTAAACTACATGCTCGTTTTTTGCTTCAATCTTATAAAAATATTTAGGTTCACTCAACACTTACGAGTAATTCGAAATACGGACAGCAAGAGCAGAAAAGACACACACTTGGAAAACATATCGTTTCTAAACGGTCGCATGTGATGTTCAACATGTGACTTTAATCAAGCACTACACGATAATGCCCGCGAAAATTATCACAAACCAGATGAACGAGGAAAACCCATGTGATTTATAATTAAATTCAGTTTAATACGAAATATAATTAAGTAACAGAACATGTGTATCATTTGGTAATACACCCTTAATTTAAAACAGTTTACTACGCTATAACATTTTATTTAAACAAAACAATGTTCGACAAATATATTAATTAACACTAATTTTACACAACTATGTAACCCATGTTCACATCTAAGGAAGGCACAGCGAATTAATTTGATAAATATTTAATATTATGTATCTCGTTGTTCATACCTTATAGTTACATATCATATCTAACTATTCATACGTAAAGAAAAACTTTAGGAGGGTAATGTTTTAAACACATACGCAGGCAGATGTTCACAAACATAATTAAAAGAAAGATAAAATTTGTGAGTTATAAATTTATTAAAATAATCAATAACATTATGTTCCCAAATATAAAAAAAAACATTTTCTTCCTTTCCTACAGTCAATTTAACAAATTAAATGTTGACATTGTTGAATTTGTTTGGGAATAGGATTTTTAAATCTGGCTATTGCTTTTATTTTGCCTTATAAGCTAGCTTAGGGTGTTTTCTACATAACTCTAAAATGTACAAACATTGTCGAATTTCGTACAAAGTGTCGGGTGACTCACATTACATGAACAAACAATTTGGCATAAAATGTGGAGACAAATAATTGTATAATTAAACAAATAATTGTATGATAAGTAAAAGTACTTATTAAATACTGGATAATTTTAACTAAAAGAAACTGTTTATAAATTTAACAAGCCTACTACGAATGGTCTTTAAATACTTTAGCCATTCTATCTTTAACATTAGCACTGAGTATGGTTGGCTCATGTTCGCATATGAAGAACATGCGTTGCCAACAGCCGATGTCGTTCAGTTGACCGGTGTAGAACATGGAGCCGCATTTTTCGTTGCCACCACCGTCGGGCTGTGAGTATCCCCATCCGAACCCGCTGTTGTGAATAGGAATTCCTAGAAAAAACACAAATAGGTTATAGAATGTGTGAAGACTGGTAGAATAAGTATGATTCGATTGGGTGGTATTGCCACACCTGTTTCTAGCGTAAAGTTATTCTGACGTCTCGGTGGAAGGGTATGAAAGAATGATAGATAGACACAATATCATATTTATAAGTATAACATAATATGGCTATTTTATTGACCTTGGGTTTAACTCCTCAACGGGTCTATAATCGACTATAGATAGAACCATTGTTCTATTTGGGTTGTGTTACACATCTCCGTAGGCTGTGCCTATGTATCAAAAAAATGGACTATATGCCGTTAGCTACTTCAATTTTATAGAAAAATATGTAATACGAATGTTGTTTGTAGGATAATATAGGGAAGGCCATGTTGTTTGCCGTAATGAGGACGTAAGCAGTATATTAATTAATATACAACACTAATTATGTAACTAACAGGACAAAACAATAGGGAAGAAAACAAGACAAATTATTAAATGACGGACCACATGAGACAATAAATATGTTATTATGTTGATAAGAAATATGTTTACAACTTGCTGAAAAATAAAATATAGTTTTTTTTCTGTACAAAACTCCACAAACAATTATTGCTGGTCTTATATATAAGGTACACAAGGACTACACTGAGTCAAAGCAGTGGTTAGTAGTGATTGGCAGGCACAAATTTACCTCCAAACCATTCGTGTATTCGAAAAACATTTTAACCTTGAAGATTAAGCGTTAAGGATCAAATACAGAAAAATCTTTGCCACTCCTAGAATATATTCATATTTACTTCAACAAACGTCATGAGTGGGATTTTTGAGACCTCAGGTTTTCATTAATGCTTTTGTACTAAAAATTGATATGCGATAATCGCAATTTTACAAACAAAACGCACATTATTGAATTTTCCGCTTTTTATATTTCCACTCTCATCCGTACGACTTAATTTATCCACCATAGATAATACTAGTTTAAAAAATATAGGTACACACCATTAATGGTCTCCCAAAGGCCGTTTCTATCGTGAAATCCCAAATGCACCGCTCCACGTAAATAATTGCCTTCCACGTTGTCTTTGGGTGCTTCAGCGGTGATATTTATCAAATGTTGGTCTTCTAGGACCGAATTGATAATGGCCAGGTATGACTGCTCGGCGCGGCACGTTGCGTACGCGTCCATCCAAGTTTTCGGTGTTAAATGAAATTTGTAACACCTCTGCAAATCTTTATTGTATTTGTACCCTACAAAAATATTTTTTGTTTGTTAAAACATATTTGTTTGTTAATCAAAAAAAAATTAAGTAGAATTATTTTTAATGATAAATAACATTAAATTCCGGACTACTATTATTATCCTTTAAAATTTTAAAAATCTATGTAACAAAAGATAAGGATTTACATATCGTTATATTATGATCAACCCTTTTTCATATATTTTATAAGGAACTCACCGATATAAGGCAAATGACATTCATCATTCCACGAAACAGTATCCACAGTTTTCTTACAAATTGATCTGTACTTAATTATGCAACTTTCATCCTTAAGAGTTCCATCATGCTGCATGACGACGCAGCCTTCATTGCTTTCAGCATTATCAGGCTCATTAAAGGCCCAATTTTCGTAAACTTGTGTTACATTCTTTCCTAAGGACAAAAAGGGAATCAAAATTATATTTTAACGTAAATAACATTAGCATGGTGTTTCGTTTACTTAGTTTTTATAAGAAAAATAATTGTACAAGGTACGCTTATCAATATGGCATTTAATGTTGTAAAATGAAAGAGACTACATTGGTAGAGCTAGAGCTATTTACTCCCATATAGACCCAAACATTTTGACGTTTTTTTAATAATTTCCCATAAAACGCTATTTACACGTCTCGTCATTACACATGTCTTATGTTTACAATATCTAGAAATATATTTCATCATATTATTTTCTCCTGATTTTCTCTGATACTTTATTTGCCAAAAACTTACCATCAACAGTTTTAAAATTTAGAAGAGACATACCAACCCAAATCTTTTGGATTTGAGGTTCAGTCTTTTGCCAGAAATCCAGTACAGCCATCGCTTCTTCTTCATTTGCAGGGTAGAAAAGGGTGGTACCCTCCAATTCACATAGGGCTTGAGCCCCCTTCCATGTTTTCAAAATCATATTAATTTTATAGAAACTTCTCATGTCATTCTTGTAAGTATAGTCATTTCTGAAGTAACTGTACTCCGTGTGACCATCTATAAATTTTAACTATTATAAATAAGAATTTTCTATTTGTATTAGTACCTTTGCAATTGGATTTACAAAACAAAATGAACCATTCATTTAAAATCCAAAACGACCAAAATTACAAGTGGAAAGTTATATAACTATTTATAGTTCATGCCATCTTTCGTAGTTTAATTTATGACGAAGAAGTAATGTAAAGATGTTCTGATTTGAAATTTCACTATTTTAATATGAAGCTATCTAAATTAGATCCTGGATCCTGAAGGATCCTGGATTGATCTTCCATTGATGATGGTCCAGGATTGATCATCCTCAATCCTGTTTGGAGCTGATTTTTGATGTTCCTTTTGCTAAAGTAACAGCTTATCATCAGGGGCCTGCATACCCGACTGTTATAGTAAATAGTTTAATAAGTACTTACAAATGATTCTGAAGTTAATCTGTACCAGTAGGAGGAAAATCATATGTTTAAACCACATCTTATTTAACTGTAGTTACCCTCCTGTAGATACGTCTGCACTTGCGACCAAGTGTCGCGCGACAAAAATGATTCATCCCATGTATTCTGAACCATCTCATCCCATGTCATTATTGTAAGACTTTTCCTGCAATGTTCAACTATATGAGGTTATTATTTGTGAATCACCTAGGTAATTTAAAGTGGTGGAAATTTTACTCACCTCTCTCCCACAAATCCATATAAATATCTATAAAAGTGCAATATAAAAATAAAGTAGGTACGTATGTCTAATAAAATAATAATGTATAGTAAAGTAAAATATTTACATCTGACCATTGATATAAAAATTTCCAGAAAATTTTGTTATATTTGTCAATTTGCATTTTATCTATTTACAATGAGATTTAATTCGAATGTCTTTGTATGCCCAAAATGTTTGTTTGTAAAACTGCTTATTCGACATAACCATTTATTTCGAAATTTACGCAGTGAAATTGTTTCTCTGCGATTCGCCGTTGAGTGTTTTGCCGTCCAGGCGACTGAGTTCGAATATCGGCAATAAATAAATTGAAACCACGATTCGTAAATACTATAATGTTTACTTATCATATTATATCAATTCCGCAATAAATATTAACAACATTAGTCTGAAATCTTATATCTTGAGACAATTCTAGTCTTCTGTAATGTGTAGCATCACATGACGGTGCACATATTTTCATTGATTCTTCGCGCATATGCGCGGATATTTTTATGCAGCCTTGGCTTGTTTTTTCTTGATGTGTAAATTATGTTTTTCTTTTAAATTTGGACAAGTTTGCAAGAAGTCAGACGAAAGGAGGGGAGGTCTTTGGTCAGCTATAGACAACGATTCGCCCGTAAAAGAAGTACCTACATGAACGCAAATTAGGGGAACATTAGAACTGATAAAATATTATGAATAAACAAAGCCGGATTTATATTTTCTGAAGTTACGTGTCGTTGCGTTACAACGGCATCAGTTTCATACATCTTGTATAGTGGCGTTATATAAGTGTTTTGCCATGTGTTCTGGTGTCACTTTAAAAATGTATAAAAACTGATACCATTCTGTCGTATCAGAACTCGTCAAGACAGACAAATTATAAACCCGACCTTAAAATTATGACCAATTCTAATTAAAAAATTAAACAAGAGATGTATAAAGCAACACTTTATTACATTTATGGAACCTCGCCAACTTGCCGAGCTTCGCTTCATTTAAGGATAGGTACCAATACCACCAGAATGTGTTACGCAAAATCCTTCCTAAGGTTTTTCATAAGTAAGTCAACCCACACTTCGTTAATCAACTCGAAACTGATTCAGATTATTGCTGCATATCACTGTAATAAAAAACTCATGTTACCTCTTTCTTGACTGGCATAATTCAATTCGCATGAGGGGCAGTAAATATTTTGGGTAGACGATGAACTTTTTTGTCTGCCCATTTTCAAAAGACAACTCATGTATATGCCTACCACACTTTATTGCTATCACCCAGGGCTTACTGGCGGAATTGCCATATGGCATTAACTTCACTCTTTGTAGAACTTAGTTTTAAGGTGTGTAAAAAATATTAAATAAACAACTCGAACCACCTACGGCTCGCGATTTCCTTAACTTTTATCTATTTGGATCTTTGAGATCTTTGAGAAAGTTATAACCACAAATTAGAAAAAAAAATGTTTTTATCTATGAACATACCTCAGAGTAGAAGATATAATTGCGAAAATTAAGAGCACCATAAAATAAGGTTGAGTTCGTTCGTGCACACTTGCCACAGCGTTACTGAAACACCATTCATATCCATAACATGTGGAGATTATGATATTACAACATTATAATATTAAAATAATAAATAAACAACGCTTTTTATACTGATAGCTCTACAGTAGGATATTCTCCTGTGTCGTAGATGCCACGGACATACACAAAGACGAATACACAAACACTTAAACCAGAACAGAAATCGAAATTCATCATTCAGATATCTTTCTGTCAGACTAGTAGGGTGACCGCTCCGCGGCGCGGAACATCGAATATTCCATAAGCAAATTAGAATGCAGCTGATGCTAAGACGTCATCACCATTAATGGATATCTGTAATCAACTCAATAAAGAACAGGAAGCCGATAACAGGTGCCCTAAGGGTAAAAATAATACAAGTCAATATTGTCGCCTATATATAAGAAATTGGCGGTGGTGCCTGCGTCCATCCATGATACTCGTCGCCTTTGAAGTTGTACTAGAAGTGTACGAAAAGTATTGTATTTACTTGTATTTTATATTGTTTTTTTTAGATACAATTTGCTAAATATTTGTTTACAATACTAATAACAAAATAATATTAACTTAAAGTACACTGACTTAAACTAAAATTTATACATATATACATATATATTTATATAAATACACAAAACTATATAAAACAAACATAAATTTTAAAGTTAAAAAGATCCTTAAATATAATATGCTTCATCCAGATTGTTGACCCTGGGAAGAATTCCCACGACATTAGCGACATTACCTCGTTGAATAGCCCAGCTTATTCTATTAAGATCTGCCTGAGGTAAGCGCCAGCCATATGGTCGTTGGTGCACTCGATCAATCTTTTTGAAAGATGTTGAACGAAAGGTCGGGAGTCAGAACCCTACGGTCCCATTGTCTCTACGCGAAATGGCACAAATATGTAGTCTTGAAATATTTTATATTGTTTGTATTTATCTGATAATATGAACAGAAAAATGTTCCCCACCTGACTGACTTTGTACATAAAAGCTCGGTCGTTTTATTGTAAGCGTCTACAATGCGAGGATCAATTTCATGTTCGCATATAAAGAGCATCCGATTTAAACAGTTAATATCGTTTAATTCACCGCTATAAAACATGGAACCACATGTCTCTTTCTCACCGCCGTCGGGTTGCTGGTATCCCCATCCATTACCAAACCCACTATAGTGAAGAGGCACTCCTAATAACAGAAGGATAAATGGAAATTAAAGGATTTTTTTTCGTTCTTTTGTACATAAACCGTAATGGTCGATACCCCTATCGGGGGAGGTAGGTTTGGTTCTCAACCTTTTGTGAACTAAAATCAAATACTTAATTAACTCGTCAACTTCTGGGCAGCCGCAAATTTCCTAAATTTCTATTGCCGTAGAAATGAAATGCCGTATTGTCTTTTGACATTGTAGAAATCTATTCTGTTTTTTCTTTTAAATCTAAGGATACTTATAAGATTGAGAAAAGAGAAAATTGAGATAAGAGAAGAAGAGAAAATTGGAATTCTTATAAGATTTACTTCGCTATCCCTGAGGGGTAAGTTGGAACGCCTCGGATAACTATGCCTCCCTTACCAAACCTTTCAAATAGAACCCAGTAGCACTTAACACTGCTGTATTTAGGCAGAAATTGATGTGGCGGTCGTGCCTCCGGAGTCTAACCACAATAGGTTCTATACCATCTAATTATTGAATGTATTAATATCATTTTAATTATCATTTACTCTGAAATTATTTCATTAATAACGTACCCTCAATGGTCTCCCAAAAATCGTTTTTGTTGAGAAATCCTAAATGCACTGCACCTCTTAAAAATCCACCGAAAATACTGTTTTTATCTGCTTCCGCAGTGATCTTTATTAGATAATCATCTTCCCTTTGTGAATTGATAATTGCCAAATATGATTGTTCACTTTTACAAATGCTATATGCGTCTGTCCAGTTTTCCGGCATCAAATGAAACTTGTAACATCTCTGCAAATCTTTATTGTAATTGTATCCTAAAAATGGGTATTTTAAATGTAATTAAGTATAGTATCTTCTTGACAAATCAAATGAAATCAAATCATTTATTTGCCCAAAGTTGAGTTGTTACATAATTATTAGGTCTTTACAGTGGTCTCCAATGGTCCTTCAACTTTAGCCACAATGTGGCATGCAAATTTAGTTGTTAAAATACAATTAAGTTAAATTATT
>DWNY01002888.1:0-10514 GCA_018250635.1 Telegonus apastus | reverse complement strand
CGGCGCGCGGCGCGGCGGCGCGGTGGGGCGTACCGCTCGTCGCAGACTCCGAGTTGCACGTTGTTCCCGCGTCAGTTGTTGCACCGCTGAAAAAAATATAGTCATATCTTCATTTTTGTAGACGATAAAATGGAAAACAACTTTGCAACTGCAGCAGATTCTAATAACATTATACAATTGTTATCTTTGTGGAAGTGTCTGTGAGCCCATGGTCGAATCAGTGATTCAGTGTCAAAATGTACATACTTATAAGTAAGGAAACTATGCTCGCCATGTTTTAAGTTATCTCTCTATGTATTGTTGTATGTTCTTATTTAAAAATATAATTAGGAATCTCAGGAAAGAAAACCTTGTCATTAAACCTACAAAACGATGTTCCCATTTAGAAAAATAAACATTTTAACGAGTGCATATAAAGCAAACTAAACTTATTCATGTGCTATCAATTAAATATAGAACAAAGCTCGGTTTTTAGTATGTTTTAGTATGTTATGTGTAGTAGGTAGTAGCTCTGTTTTAATTTTAAATTCGTGCTTCGAATCACCAGCGTGAAATGTTTATACTAAAATAAAAATAATATTTTTTTATGCAACGTTGCATATCGACTTGTCTCTACATTTAATGATTGTAAGATTTGTAAGAATGAAAAAAAGAACATTCGGAATTTAAAAGCATGTTCCTGAAGGAGCCGCAGGTAACATAAAATGTGCCCATAGACGATGCTAATGTTTGAAACTGTAGCATGTAAATGTGTCGCGTTAGAGATCTGCGAGGGAGCATCAACCCGTAGGAGCGGCGGCGGCGCAGGACTATTTGTGCAATGATCTGCGGAGCGCGCGCACACACACACTACACTTCACAAACACATACACCACACATAGTATAGTTCCGTACGCTGATGAGATTGCATCCACTTCCACACATCATCAAGAAAGTGAATGCATGCATTTTTGCGACGCATATACATAGATACGATATACGAGAGATACATTTTTTTACTTTACTATATTCACTTAAATCTCGACGCGTAAGGTTTACTACTAAAGATTTCATTTATTTTCGGCCTGAAAAAGTCGGTCGGTAAAAGAACTTCAGGTTAATTAACAAAGCCTATGTATGACAATTGGTCTTAACGGGCTGATACATGCATAGTTATCAGATCTATTGTGAATGTTAACGCAGTGGGTGCCACCGAGGACGCCAGGAATAGCGGCCCTCGCGCGGCGACCGAAATACTCGGCGCGCCGTGCGGTACTCCCGTCTCCCGTCTCCCGAGTGGATACTGCCAACACTGCACAAAGGAGTCGCCTACTTCCTAATAGCGTGGCGTCTGCAACCGACGTGCTGATACCGAGTATGCCTGGATTTTCGATAAAACGACACTGATTTAAATCTAAGTTCGTCACTTAGTGAATGACTTCATATACATAATATACCAGAACCAGATTTTTACACCAATATTGTATTGTACGATTTCCGAGTACTTCACGAGAAGCCATTGTCTCCAGAATATTGTAACGGAATATATTACCATCGCCTTTCTCGTTGCACGCTACTGATTGTGCACACAAATGGAGCGGATCCGGATCTACCATTATTGTTTTATGAATCGTTTTATTTTGATTTACATAATTATAAATGCGTGCACATAACTCTCCACGGCACGGCCACGGCACGCATCCATTAGTCAAAAATTCGGATCAGTTACTATTTATAGTGGTCCGTTATTATTTATAGTGAACCACCCCTACGACCAGGAGCTCACGGGCTCAGAGTCGCTTTCATGAATGTTCATGAACATAAAAGCTCGCATCGTAATAAAGATTAAAGTCAGGTGTGTGATAAAGTTATGGGTATCATTTGAATAGGGCCTATACGTGAATAGCGCGGAGGCGGCGCACAAAGCCGGCGGTGGGATTACACGCGGCTCCAGCGGCCGCCGAGCGCAGCAATGCGACAATTCTGTGCTCTTTTAGTGTTAAGTAATAAAACTGATACCTATACAACCTCTCATGATCATGCTGTGGATGCCTCTTTAATATCTTCAATAGCAAACACGCTCACTTATTTGCAACGTCAAATTATGAGAGTCACTAAGTAATATTGTAAAGGGTTGTCTTTTATACCTATTAATTATTCGGTGATTTCTGTTTTTATACTCAAAATTAATGAAGACCTTTGTATGAATAGGTATGTACTAAATAATATGTGCCATGAAAATATATTAACTTAATAATGATTTTGGATCATATATCATACTGGAATTACTGAATATAATTTATTTATCAAGCTTAAAAACACGCGCGTCAAAATAAAAAAAATAGACGTATGAGCAATGTCGCAATTGAAAGTTTAAATACTTAAAAGTTACAACTTTCGTAGAAAGTTCAATAAATGCAAATCCATAATAAGCTTTAAGTTAACTTAGTAAAGCATAATTGTACCTCAATTAAGAGCTGCAGAATTTGTTTAATAATTTAAAAAAAATACGACACAGAAAATTATTTATTGACGACATTGAGATGCTCAGTTCCGAATGGTGCGCCGACAACACGGCAGCAGAGCAGAGGATCGCAGAAATTATTCCCATCTGGTATGTCTGCCACTCGTGAAAGTCAGTAAGCTAATAGCAAGTTACGATCCTCGTGTCTATTTCATATTAATGATTCTTGAAAAATTTACACTAATCATTGTCTTCAATATATGTTAGGATTTGGAGTAATAATATAAAGTATGAAGTAAAAATGACCTACTTTGCAAATAAGTTATAAGTACTGCATTTAATAAAAGAAATCATTAGAAACTAAATGATATAGACCTCTGGATAAAATTGATATGTTTGTAACTAAACTGCAAAAAAATATTTATATTGTTCACTGCCATTAGAGCTTAACTTACCTGTTACACCCTTCCGAATAGCTCCATTCTCAAGACACTCGATAACTTGCACAAATCGGATACATTTACAATATAATCAAACATTATTTTACAATTTCTTGTTCACTAAGATGGTTTCACGACAACTTTTTTCTCAGTGATGTACACCGGTAAGCGCGCGTGGTCGGCCGCTGCCGAGTACCGAACTGCTCGTATTGCCGAATGAGTGGCTACTGCCAGTACTGACGACTGCCACAACGGCGTCTTCGTCTCATTACAGTTTCAGGGCTCGCTCGACTGCGTCGCACACGGAGCCTGAAACACGTTCGCTTAACTCTTTATACCTCTGTTTACACAGCGCGCCGTGTACGATGCTTGATAATCTCGCGATGCAATCATGCATGAACTAATAATTATTTCCACTATCTCGCGATAAGGAGCGGACATAAGCCGTTCAGGCGATTATACGAATTATCATCAGCTAAGTGCAGCGACAAGCGTCAGTGTCGTATTTTTATATTTTTATGAATATAACGATATTAACATTTTGATCATGACATTGATTCATGAATAATAATCGCGTATTCGATCACGTAACGAAAATACATCGCAAATATTTTAAGAACTCAGTACCTACTGATAAAAAAATATTACTCACGTATAATTACAAAGTAATACAATGATAAACTTGAAAGAGAGTGATATGAACACACTCTATAATGTTAATGCACATCAACTTGCTAATGTAGAGGTTTTGTAACAATACGATAAGCTTAATTATTCTTATGTACGTGGTATAGATATGTGGGCCTTCCGATAAATATATTTTTAGAAAGATAAGTTTATAACGAGTGCAATAATGTTTTAGCAGTTTCTGTAGTTTCTCTCCAACTCTAAGTGTGATACTGAAGTTCTTTATTCAATTGTGTCCTAAGTCATATAATTACAGAAAAGCAAGACTGCATCGGAGGTATAGTATATCTGACCTGACCTGTACTAGTGTAACCTGTGAAGTGGAACTGGACAGCGCTACAAAGTGTGCGATGTATCTCGGGGTGAGGAAACGCCGCGCCGAGCGGCGCGTAAGGCTTCCCTGCGTGACTAATTCACTGTACGAATCCTCTGTGTGTCGTCTGTGTTGACTAACAGTTATCCGTACATAAAATAATTTTCAAAGGAGACAGAGTGGCATTATACGTACTTTATTAACCTTAAAGCGAGGCATATAACACGTCAATCATCAAAAACGTGATAAAATATAATGTCTACATCTTCGTGCATCTAAGTACACTTCCTTTTTAAAGAGCCGTTATCCCCTTGAATCATTTCAACTATGCGTCAGTACGCAGTAGTCAGTGCTAATTTGAAATAAAACTTACTGAAGTTTTATTTCAAATTAGCACTGAGTCATATATTGTCATCTTATATATCTTATTTGATAAGCGGGAGAAAATCCTTTGAGTCAATAAACAGACAATAATATACGAGGTAAGTAAATATTTAAATGGAAGTGTGAAGTCATCTACACGTTGATGCTGAGTCATTACTCGTTATCCACTGTTCTACTAATTGCTTCAAGCATTGGGGTCGAGTGGCGAACAGTGGAGCCACGTGGTGGGCACACGGAAATGTAGGTACCAATATCGCAATGTAAATATTTCACTGGAATGAGAAATAATAATTAATAATTAATAGTGAATGAAAGTATTACTTACTTTCATTGTTTCTAGACGTCTGTACTGTAAATGATTTCTCTGTTTTTCATATTTCGTAAAACACGAATTCAAACAATGAGTATTGAAAATTGTAGTGCTACATAACCACACAAACTGGAACAACAATCGCAATATTCCGGCGACAGAGCAGATTCATTAGCGGCCGGCCGGAGCCGCGCACAATGCCCAGCGCCGGGACAAAGAGCGCTGCGGGACGAGCACTGCCGTAGCGTGCAGCTGTCATTATGACCAGATCAAAACAAACTATAGAAGTAGAAGTAATCCCGAGTAGCCTTCGTTTTAATAACGCTATCTGAAATGTAATAGCAGAAAAAAACCTATGAAAAAGCTTTTAAGCTGAGTGCTCCTCTTGAAATAAAATTTGAAATACGAAATTGAATAACCATGCTTTTTACGAAATACACAAATATTTACTCCGTATATTCTAGGAATTTCTATCAATATTCGGTGAACGTAAAATATGTTGTAGCACATATGAAAGGGATGAGATAAAATCATAGGAATAAAGGATAATTAGAGCATTATATTTCAAGTAATTTGTCATTGTGTGTCTGTTATTTTATGTTAACTATAGTGTACACGTTATAAATAATTCTGAATTGTATTGAATTGTAATAGCGAATTTTATAACAATTAAAATATAAGGTGTGATCTCAAATATATCAAATGTATAGTTCAGATACCTACCACAACGGCCTATAGCGTCCCTATATACACCAGTCCCGGCTCCGCTTGCACACGTCGTGTTTGTTAACGAACGAATAATAAAGCCTGTCCTTGGCCTGGATGTGTGTTCGCGCAAACATTAAACGACTTCTTATATTTTGTTGACAGTCGCGTCCCGCGGAATATATTGGAGGGATGAACGGGAGATTAATGAGCGTTTTATGGATAACTAAAACGAAAAAGTTTTTGAGACCCCCTTCAGTATCTGGATGGGTTTCATGAATTATACTGTCTTCACAGCATGACGATTTATAAAAAAATGTAGGTAGTTGTAATGTCTGTCGGTTTGTGTAAAACCCCTGACATTTGCATAATGGCTCGATGAAAAATATGATTAGGTATTAAACGTTATTTCCGAATTTAACGAGATTTTTCAGGGGAAATTGTTGAGAGTTAAGCAAAAACTGATATAAACAATTTAGTGACTGTTATATTACGAGGATTGTTTTAAATATATTTTAATTAATGATGTTTTTACTATGAATCGACTTTAATAATATTTACTTTTTTTAAATGTATAAATTTGAAACGCGTTATCATGTAATAAATTAAATAAATAAAAGCCTTATAAATGCATGCATATGAGCATAAGGGACAGTGCAGGGGATACGAGCTGCTGAGAGAAACCGTGCCGCCGCCGCCCGGTACGGCGCTGCCGCCCCTTTCCCCGCGGCCGAGAGATTGTTCACACTCCATGAGCTGCATCGCAATTGTAACAATATTTATTTGTACGCCCATCGGTTTCACTTGAATGAAACTTCGCCGAGCAGAGAAATAGTGTCGAATACTTACACGGCGTGACGGCAGCTCGTATGTACTCGTTATTAATGGCATATGCAATGAAAATAAAATAGGAATAAGTATTATATACAGCTGATAGCCTGATGGTTGAAACTCTGACTTTCAATCAGGGAGGTCGAGGTTCAAATCTCAGGCCTCTGACTTTTTGTAGTTATGTGCGTATTAAAATCACTTGCTTTAACGGTGAAGGAAATCTGCATCGTCAGAAAACCTGCACACCTGAGAGTTCTATAAAAAAAGTTCTCAAAGGTGTGTGAAGTCTATCAATGTGCACTTGGCCAGCACGGTGGACTATGGCCTAAAAGCCCTCTTAATCCGAGAGGTGATCCATGTCTAGCAGTGGGACAGTAAAGGGTTCACGACAATTATGAAATGTAAAGCTCTTTGCCAGTACCGGAACCCAGTCGTATTTTAGAACTTTAAACTTAAATGCGCTATTCGCTAAAACTGGGTAGTACTATAGAATAAATAGCGGAATAATGATGTTTTTTTTAGTATTTCCTGTTGCTGTTGTGTTCATGAAAGCTGCTCGCGCCGGGCGCCGCGTCGTCTCCGCGGCCGTCACTCCGTTCGACACAAACGGCTCACATTCAATGAATGACCCTTGAATCCGCACTTGTCTCTATTTTTAAATGATCGTTGAACCACCCGCGGCGCCGTGACGTCACCGTGGGCTTCGGTTCGTTCGAGTTACTATTTTGTCGTAAGAAAAAGGTTTGGTATTATATGACTTATATGAGTTACACTTCAGAGAAAGACAAATACCTCCAACTGAGGTATTCTAAATACCAGAATGAATTTGGCTTTTTTGTAACATATTTTTATGTTTTTTATGAGATATCATTACTTTTTGTAAAGAAATAATTATCAACGCCTAATAGAATCAAATGACTTAATCCATATTGCTTGTATAATATGGCAGGCGCTAAGTTTTAAAAAGTAATTAAATGGAAATAATTTTGAAATTGTAACAATTTCCTGTTTTTTGATTTTTTCCTTTGTATACACACTATTACTAACATGGGTGCCGAAATTCAAGTTTCTGGGACATCTGGAAGTGGGTTAGGTTTTTGATATATAAGTCAGTTAGGGGATGATAAAAATATCGATTTTTAAGCCCAAATATTTCAATAACTGTTAGGATTACATTTCTGAATTTTTAGATTCTGGTGAATCTTAGAGGTTTTAATATGTAAAGCAAATTTCACGCGTTCAACTAAAGTAGATTCGGAGTTATTAAGGGGTAAAAAGTGGCTTCAGATGGTTCGTGTAATATAACCACGGTACCGTTTCATCAGAATATGTCAAACACTACCGTATTTTTAGATGCCTGTCTAAAGTTATTCACGCATTTCGGAAACTAGACTAGACTCTTACATGAAATTTAAAATATCTCTTATCAACTTACTATTATCTACTCTTATTCGCATATTGATATTCCACTGGTTTATAACAGTCAGGAACTATTACTAACTTAGTAATAGAAGTTTGAAAGCGAAGGTAGGCAGAGCAGACGCCGGGAGGGTAACCGGGCCGAGAGGCGGAACTCGCAACACAAACAGTACCTATAAAAAGTATAAGTACACATTACTATTAATGTGTATTAGAAATAGTCACAAGTGAACTTTTGTGCACTCATAAGGTTATTTAATAATCAAAATAACCTTTGAACAGTGTAATGGGAAAAATACTTTAGGTCTATTGAATTGATTAAAAACCTACGCAAGATGCTTGAATAGTTTATCGGGGTATTACTAAAACGCGAAATCATTGAAATAATATCCTTATGTAATTGAACTACCAATTACCAAATAAAACAAAAAAATATTTTTATATGAATACGTATGTGTATTGAACTTATTGTCGTGCTAACAAGTGATAGAACCAATATTTTTAATAATATGGAAGTAGTAAACGAGCATGCAATCCAACTAATAGTAAGTGGGCACTGCCGACCATGGACTTCTGAGATCACCCCCAAAAGTAGAACTCGGCCTCTGGTCTTTACTGTGCATGTAAATACAGTTTGTGGATATGAGGACGCCGCCTCAAGAGGGCCAACTCTCAGCATGCAAGTGGGTGACGGCCGCGCGCCGCCCTCGCGCCGCCCTCACGACACACAATCGGAACAACGTTCCACTCGTTAAAATGGAACATCTCGTTGTGCTATTTGCAAACCGGGCCCTGATTTTTCTCTAATGGTTAATGTTTTAATAATGTTTAATTTCATATGTGTATAAGAATTTTTCATTCAAGTAATATTTCCTTGAAAAGACAAGAAAGGAGCGTATATAATAACGGAACGATACCACTCTAATAGTTCTATAAGGTTTCCTCCTCATTTTGATGATTCACCGACCAAGCTCAGACCAATTCTCGATTTTGGATCAGCAAGATTAGATCCCCAACTTTACGAATAACAAAAATCCTATCGGCCACGTCACGAAAATACGTAGTTGTGGAGAGCTACGAGTGTAGAAAGCGTTATTTATTATTATGAAATATTTGAAGCATGAAAAGTTATGTGTGGATACAAATTACTTCTTAGTCGAGCGGCTAGCATGCATAAATTGGCTATAAATAACGCTACTTATCATTCGCCACGAACATCTCAGTTTCTACGAGTGATTGAATATGCAACGAGATATGTGGCAAGATGCACGCGAGCGGCGGCCGGTGACTCAGTGCCGCTTCCGGTTCGATGTCCCCCTTAGGGAAACATCACACGGTTCATTTTAGAGCCAAATTGGCAGTAACTACAGCTCACTAGATACGTTTGGAATACATCTAAATACTAATAACAATAATGTTAAGCGCTTCTGAATTTTGTTTTGAATGGTTCCCAAGACTTTTCTGAAGCCCTCCAACACACAACAAAACTTAATAGCTCAGATAGGACTCCAATCTTATCTGTAGATAGTTGCAGATGTCCAAGGGAGCCAGGGACCACTTGCATCATAAATACAAATGCAATCACATCAACTGAGTACAAATTACATGTAATCTGGAATCAGAATCTGTCTGACTGGGTACGAATACTCAAGACAGTGTAGACTAGTAACCCCGCTACCCTCGCAGGGCGACGGAGCCGGCGATCTCTGCGGCTCCCTGCGGCGCGCTTAATGACCGGAGTTATACGCACATGTGCCACTCTTTACGCACGCTTAGACATATACAGCACTGATGTACCCCACATGTGCAATGATGGCTACAAGTGGTTTCAATACAGATTCGAGTGCATCCTACTTAACAATGACCGACTGGTAATAAAATTTTTCACAATCCGACAAATGAAATTAATGGTAAATTTTGATATCGCCGTTTCAAACCAGAAACCTTTGTGGGAGTTTCGTCTCAGCAGGCTTTGTAAAACCTGATGAAACGGAAAAAAAATCTAGTCCGTTTGAACGGTAAAGGTGAATATTTATCAGGCGTAGTGTTTATTAAAAAGTATTAGGAGTAAATGTACTACGGGGTTCGCTCCGCCCCGCGCGGTGTTGGCGTGATGTGCTAATGTTATCCCCACCGCCCACATGGCTAGTACGTACCAGTTCATTTGTACGTTTGCATAATGATATAGGGCGAGACAGGAATTTACATTACATTATAGATAAATACCCTAGATAATGAAAATTTTAATTCAAAAGCAATTCAAAACCCAAAATGTTTATTAGAGATTGATTTCATCGGGGAAGATAGATATTATTAAAATCTTACTAATTTTATAAAGCTGAGAGTTGAGTTTAATAATATGAGCATGTAAGGATGGATAGTTGTTACTGTATAACTTCACAATGGCTGAGTAGATGTGGATGGACATTAGCACAAAGATAGATTACAGTCTGAAATAACATTTAGCCCACTTCTTGTTTCGGAAAAATGTTCTTACATTTGCCTTAGTATCACAGTTCTCTTTGAAAAAATGTTATTTCATTGAAATCGTTGAATATTTGAGTTATATGTGGGTGAGAATGTCACAGAACATTTTTTTTATTATTGCGAGTAAATTGTCTAGTACCTATTTCATAAAAAAAAAACTTTTGAGATTGAGCAGCACACTTAGAATTAATTGACCGTTGTACGTATTTATAGGTTTCATTAAACTCTTCTTTTATCCTGAGATTATGTGGTGTAACAGATGTTGAATCCTTAGTTTAGAAGCTATTAATTAAGGTATTAATAAACCCATTAATAGATTGACGACACCTTTGTGTCACAAAGCCTTTGCTTTGTGTCATCCCAGGGGATCGGCCCCAGCCTTTGAGAAACACTGAAGTAAATGTGACGGTATAGTGTGGTGTGTGGTGTGCTCACCAGCGCGGCGGTTGCGGCGGGCGCGGCGGGAGCGGCTCGGGCCAGGCGTCGCGCAGCAGC
>DWNY01002887.1:0-10515 GCA_018250635.1 Telegonus apastus | reverse complement strand
TTTATTGTTTTTATCTATAAAGGTAATTTATTATTATTATTATACAATAATAGAATACTCTATCCGCGACCTTTAAGGGGGCATCAGACCTTTGTCGCCAATATACTCCTTTTAGGCGGTTACATAAATTCTTTGATAGGGAGGTTTTACTGATCTTATGATCTTACGTCTAATATACCTTCTTTTTTCATTTCAGCTGCAGCTAGAAGCGGGCGCGGGCGAAGGACCTGGGCCGCCGGTGAACAATAACTTGGAGGGTGCAGTCGCCAGCCCGCCCCGAGACGACAATCACAATGCGCAGCCAGCTTCCCCTCGCGCTTCGCCCCTCACGTCTTCTGGTATGTGGAACTACTAATGTGAAGTATTACAAACATATCACTTTAATATTCTGCATATCTGTGTATCAATAAGAGTGTAACGTCGCGCTCGTGTCTGTGTTTAAATTCAGTTGGCTCCAAAATTACTGAACAAAATCAGAGTTTATAGTACGTATGTTAACTTAATGTTTAGGCTTTATTTCATTAAAATTAATCGAATCTATGAAAAGTAATTAAAATCAGTAGTAACTTTTCATATGTCGTACGTACGAGAATATAATAGTTCTAACGTAGTGGACTTGGCGAAATTGTACAAACATCACTGACTGACGGACAAACTTCTAAAAATTAGCAGAACAACGTTCGCCTGGTTAGGTAGTTATCAATAAATATTGAGCAACTGTAGTATGTGTGGGCCTTGAATAGCACCCTCGCTTTCCCTGGATGTCGTAGGAGGCGTTTAAGAGTCTGAATCCAGAGGACGAGCAGCGTCTCACTGTAACATCCCCTGTGGTCACCAACACGGGTGCCAGCGCAGTGACTATTGGCAAAACCCCCTCAGCGTTCCTTAAACTTTTTCAGTCTACAGAAGTCTACAGTCTAGAAAATCATACACAATTTCAAGGAGCCCTTATTAAAAAGACAAGGAATAAACGGATAATTTATTGTAATACTGCAGAAAAAACTCTTTCCATAAAATATTAAATACAGTATTAAAGTGAAGGTCTCGGCTGCTTTTTTGCAACAAAATTTGGGGTGATGAACGTGGCGATACTAGATTATAGATAAGATGGCGGTCCCCATACATATACCATCGAACCACAGGTCAAGATACACTGGATGAAACAATAAAAACGGATAAACAGAATATTTGTTGATATTTTATGGTGTGGACGCTGTGATATAATTGAAGTAGACTTTATGAAAATTAACTGCCACGAATGTTATTGGTTTTATTACGTAATGCGCTTGTTCGAGCCAAGTCCCGTGCAACCCTCTCTTGCATATTGGGAGAGTTAATAAACTTATTCAAGTCAAAAGTTTATTAATTTATCGTCGTTTATTTCGGTGTGTTTGGTAAGTTCCCTAATCCTATTTACGATATGATATTGGGTAGCTGGTGACGTATGTCCGAATAAATAGGGAGAACTGGACCAAGACATTGCTCTACGTGTGATGAAAGGTTCAAAATCAAAATTAAAATGAAAAATATTTTATTCAGAGTAGATTCTTACAGAATTATTTTTGAACGACAATGATATAAATCTGTTGAAAATATCTGTTGTAATGTTGACAAAGTATCTGGCAACGTTTACCATGAAATGCTGTATCATATTCCCAAATTTCCAACTTCACCTCACAATACTTTTGTTTGTAGATTGCAATACTTCACACAACTTACATTGAGATGATTTCAGTCGTAATAACATATCTAATTAGAAGTGCTATGCGCTAATATACTGTATGTGGAGAATAATATTATCCCGAAAAAAAAAGTAACAGAGTGTACATAAAACAAAACTTCGTGAATGTGAATCAATTCATTAATACACAATTTAAATAACGTTAACTTGGAAAGATTTTTACACAGTTTATAAGGCTAAACGTACCTACTCGACTACGTGACCGGTCATCATGCTTAACAGACAATTGAAACAGACGGACATAGGTTTATAAACATTCAGCACCTCCAGCGCTGCGCCACTCTCGAATATGGTTTAAATGAAACAATGCTTGACATTTACACCCAAAAGCAGGCAGCTAAATTGAGGTATTAAGCCTTAAGTATGAAGTAAACTTCCATTTAACTCTTAGTGAAGAATTAGCGACGTGAATTGAACACTACTTCGATTGAAAACTAATCTTGAACTACGGCCCTCCGATAGCGAGCAAATATGGTCTTAGAAACTGCAGGTTTTACGAATATGTGCCTTGAACTCCAAGTGCTAGAATCGAAGATCAATTACAGAAGAATAGTAAGGTATGTGATTGAATTCGAACTGAATCGCCTCCAGGGATCAGACGGAGGAAATTACGTAGAGCAAACAGTATGGCTCTGTTTCTTTCAGGTTTTGTTACTTCACGTAATAACTATTCGTTTTCTTTAACCGGCAGTTACAATGTACGTTTGATGGAAATAGGAAGCGTGCATGCAACCCAGCTGTCTATCGATACGACAGTAAATTTAAATATGACGGGAATTAAAGAATAATTTATTTTAAACATGAATTCTTTCTAAACAGTCTAAGTAATTTTTCCTTGTGCCACGCAAGCAAATTGCCATTAATTGAATTCATTACTCAAATTATAGGGATATTCTAAAGATGGTGGAAGCAATGGTGGGCCCACGATGGCGACACTGGCAATACCTATTATTTTCTGCCATACAGTAGTGCTGTATGCTGCATTTAAAGGCTGTGATAAAAGAAAGTTTCGCGAGATTTATCAAGTCTCTTGGAGTAGAAGTTTTACAAATGTTGCCGGTAAAATTTTGCAGATTAGGCAAATTTAGAGATTTTAGTTTAGGAGATTTAGAATAAGGAGAAGATATCTTTGACTGTGGAGGATAACTAACATAGGTACCTACTTAAGCAGATATTGCTCTTTAGTAAAACAATAATAATAATCACGTGAATAAATTTTAGAATGTCAGTCATAAAATATATTACTACGTACAATACTTTAACATAAATGCTACTCACGAAACCAATTCCGACCGATTGGAATTGGAATTGTGTCGACACTAGCGCCGATTGAGTTGAATATTGGGTGGTGATTGAGTAAACTAAAAGAAACTCACTAAACAAACTTGGGTAAACTTGTTATGTAAACGTTTAATATGACATTTGATCATACTCGTGACTATAACGGAAAGTAACAAAATGATAACGACGCCGTTAATGGCCAGTCCAAATTAATTTAAAATTAATTTCAAAAGTAGAAGACGTCACATTTGACATATTGATTAGTGTCAACCCAATTCCAATACCAATCGGTCGGATTAGGTTTCGTGCGTAGCAGTGCATGCCTCGTATTGTATTACTGGTAGTCCGAAGTTTACGTATGACACAACATCGTAGCGCTACGTAGAACAATCGATTAGAGACTGCATGGCGAGGAAGCATCGTTTTGCCAAGTCTGCCAGTTTGTTGTTCCAAGTTTTCCAACCAGGGTTGAATTATTGCCTATTTATTTAAATATGATATGGCTGTTTCGAAATAGAAGTCGCTTTGTGTAATATTTGTAGCTACTTGTGTTAGGATTTGATTTACTGATTTATGTATCTAATATATTATTTTTGGAGGGTAAATGGAAATGTTTAAAATCTTAAAATAATTCTTATACACTTTTATATAAGGTTACATCAGTAAAAGAAGAACAATATATTATTTTATTTTAATTAACCAAAGAGATTAAATAGTCCCTTCAAATAACAACTATACAAAATAATATTTTTCCTAAGTTAACAATTTAGTTCAACGGACGTACAATTTTATTTATATATACATATAACATAAAGACAAGTCAGTAGCGTGCTTTAAAAGGAATTAGTTTTAAAGATCTCAGAATGATTGGTTTTGCAGAAGCAAATGGCGAGGTTGAAATTCTCTTAATTTCAGCAAAGTTAGTCTACTTTCAGTGGTTTCAGCTCTGTTTGGTACATAAATTAGTTTTCAAGTGGAAGCGCGCTGTTTCAAAGTTTGATACACTTGTGAATATTTTATGAGCTCTACTTACACGTAAATAACTTCAGTAATTTCTTTGGCTTGGCGCTTATAGGCCTTAAGCCCAAATAAGGCTGAACATCTGTGGCACTGTATGGAACAGGGGTTCTACTTTCGAAAGTTGATAGAACCCTTTGAGGTTTAACTCCGGCAGCACCACCGCCACACCTACATATTTCTGCTTTATAACAGTAGTGTTATGCGCTGCTGTGTTCTGGCCTGAAGGGTATGGTAAAGAAGACATGCTTATTTGACGCGTTCCAACTTAGTCCTCAAGGGTAGTAACGTATCTGTGCCCGACCTCAGGTAGGACTGGGGTTGATTACAGATGTCAATGGGCGGTAGGGGCCACTTACCATCGTGGTGGTGGCCTGTATGCTCGTTTGCTACTTCCATAACATAAAAAGAAGCTGATAGCTCCCTGATCGGATAGTACTGATCCTGCGGTCTTTCAATTGTAGGTCTATTAAATGTCACGCAGTATTTTCGGTACTACAGTACAATGTTTTGAAACATACGTAAATAATAACATTCTACTACAGTACAATGTTTTGAAAATTACGTAAATAATAATTATTCAATTTAATGATAGAACGTTATATACATAGTTCAACTGCACCGGCACTAAACCAATATACAATGGCAGCCATTTTAAGTTTAATATTACTCTGAAATTACAAGCATATGTTTTAATTTAGGAAAATCTATCAAATTAGAAGTCCCATTAATGTAAAAAAAACCTATTTGATAGCCTATTTAATATTTCATGTTCACAATATATTACTATTTACTGATGGAAAAATAATGATTTGTCTATAAAATAGATCGTATATTAACCGATTAAACGCTCCGACACTAATAACCCTACACTCTTTATAATAATTTTTAACATCAAAAAACGTAATACTCATTTAAGGGTTTCTGTTACCTTCATAAGCGACAAATTAAACATCTTTTCAGGATAATACACGCTTTGAAGCGGCTTTTCCTTAAGTAGTCCTACACAAATATACTCTCCCCGTCTTCGTTCAAGTTTGAAGTATCCTGTTGAACGGTGAATAATCTCCACGATATCTATCTCCGGAAATCTCCGGAGATCGTGAATGTGGGTCAACGGGCCGCTGTACTTAATTGGACCGAGAAAAACTGCAAAATGGATGCCATGTGCGTGGAAAAAAGCCAAACAAATCTTTGTATGTAAATGCTATTAGGGATGGAAAATTTTTCGAAAAAGATTCGAATTTTAGAAGTTTGAAAATTCGGTCCACAAAAATATCATAGACAATGGATTTCTAAAAAAAAATGATCTTTGTTTATTTATTGCTGCATGGGAACTATATCAGCGATAAAAAAATACTGCTACAAAAAAACATTTCCGTTATCTGGTAACATCGATTCTTTACCTACTTCATGTCGATTAAAAATTTGTCCAAAACGATTCTACGATTCATTATCTATCACAAGTTATTAGCCTTAAGTGCCGCATGTGAAACGTCAAATAACCATAGAGATATTATAATAGTAGAGTAGGGGAGCCAGCCTAAAAGAAAGAGAGGGCAAATTAGGGTAACTACCTGCCTCTCATTTTCGCATGTGTGATTTGACAAAGATGATAAGTGGGTCTCATCTTCCCTCTCTTATCATTTGTTGGACACTCGTACTCACAGGCCCACCTATGACTCTATGAAATTTGTAACATTTGTAGACTGACACCGTTTGACCGATCACCTCGAAAGTTGGCTCATTTAAGTGTATTTTCATAGAAAGGGTTAGGTCGCTATCTTCTTAGTAGTAATGGGATAGAGTCTCGTTATATAGAGTAGTATACCCATGTAATATATGTTTCGTTACTAATAATAAATAAAATTCGTTCAATCCTTTTGTGGTTCCACTAAGGCGGCTCTAGCAAACCTATAATCCAAAAATGCAATTTTATGTTGGGCATTCCAAGGCATTTCAATTTAGATCCCAAGGGGTAGCAAATTAGCAAGCGGCAAGTAATTTTAAACACACAGACAGCGAGCCCGAGGTTCATTCTTATTATATTTCCAGATTATTGACACCATGCGCCCTAAGCTTTTTTTACAATAATATGTGTAGGTATTTGTCATGATTATATATTTCTGTTTACGTGTAGAAATGTATTAAACATTGACGCTTTGGCTCTAAAGTACCCGAAATTAAGTTTTCAGTCGACTGACGACGTTCTGTGACACGTTCACAAATTTAATGCGACGATATATTATGTTCAACGTACATATAATATGTAAATCAGAGTTCAATGACCGAAATGTAGTATTACCGTCCTTTACACTCACAGAGAGTACAGAGACCCTCCCAAATCATGTTATATTTAATTGAGATATTCTTTAAAACTTATCTCACTGCTAACACAGTCACATCTAGTTCTAACACCGCGTTACTTAAAACGGTTAGTCCGTTTTTTATTTAGGACTAATGCTTTGTAGGGAATTTATATAGTTTTTACTAGATTTTGAGTAGCGAAGTTGTACCCTTTTATACATTTTATTAAAAACAATATCTTTTAATTCGAAAATCTCTCTATGGTCCCACATAGTTATCATTTTAGCAGACGAGCATGCAGGCTACCTGATTGTAAGTGGCCACGAACGCCCATGGACATCTGTAATCAACCCCAGATAAGATCACAGTCCTGTCTGACATCAGTGACAAATGCGTTGCTACCCATGAGGACTAAGTTGGAACGCCTCCAATAAGTATGTCTCCATACCACACCCTTCAACACTGCTGTTATAAGGCAGAAAAAGGCTGTTATAGAACCACAAAAGGTTACCTTTACACGCGGCATTAGTACTTATGAGACTTAAAATAAAAGCTTATCCTTTTATTAACATTTTATAATAAACTCTCATAATCGTCAATAGTTACTAAACAGAAAATAGCGAAAATGGTACGCACTGAACTGTTTTCTGAGTAGGCCTATTTATTTATTCACGAAAACACAAACCTATTAACCTTAAAACCATACGGCAACACTACGCTGAACTAGTTAATAAATATTAATTCGAGTACTTAAACTTTTGCCATTAGGTCCCTACTTTTAGTCATTGTTGCTAATTTAGTGACCTTGTCGCTAGAAATGACGACTTTTGACATGGTCTTAGCGACTAGAAATCTACATATATATTAATACGTGAAGCGAAAATTTGCGGTACCATTTTTGAATATTCCGGGCACAGAGGAGTATGAGAGTAGGCATACGGGAAAGAACATGCGGAGAAGCTTTTTAATAGATAATATTTATGTACAATTGTATTACAAAATATACATTAAATTGAACAAAATAAAACAATAAATTGACAATGTTAAAATATATTGTCAACTATGTCAGATGTCTATGTCATTAAATGCTTTATTTCTTTTAAATGCTCAATTAAAAGTTAAGCCTCATTTTCCCCATAATTAGTGTCTTTATTTTTTATTTGGATGTATAACTTTAGTTTTTGTATGGATTTAATTATGGTCGAATGTCGACCATTGTAACTGGTCGACTAGTTTCTTTTAAATGCATCTTAGTAGAATAAACTTCATTTTCCCTATATTGAATGTTTTCCTAATGCACAGAAGAAAATACACATAAAGTTTTATTTTTATTTGGTTGTATAAGTTTCTATTTGGTTTCAATTAGGTATGGTCGAATTACGACCATTGCGACGGGTCTACTAGTTCCAATTATTACATAAGATGATAAAATGGCTATCTCTGTGTTACATTTGTTAAACAAACATATCGGCGTAAGAAGTTATAACGTACTTTTAAATGTGTGCTCTACAATTAGCAATTGGTTAGCGTTTGAATCCTAAGTAGGTACGCGATTTTAAATATTTGAAGTCGTGATTGTATTTGAGCTGAATTATTGCTTTAATAGCGAAAGATTAAATTATCCTTAAACGAAAGATTTCATTTGTCAGCTGCACAATTATTATCCTATTCAACCCATTTTAACGGAGTTTTATAATGCACAGGCGAAAAATACATATAATTATATTTTTTATTTCGATGTATAATTTTAATTTTTTTAATTATGGTCGAATTTCGGTCATTGCGGTAAGTCTACTAGTGATTTATTTCTACGCATAGATCCGTTTAATATAGGCTATGGAGCTTATCACGCCGACCAGATGTCGAATATATGATTACATTAATTGTGCCCTCTTATCATATTCGTCGAGCTGATGGCACTTAATTATGTAAACGGAAATGACAGCAGATTATCGAGAGGTGCTATTGTTAATTTGGTTTATTGTTTATGGGTACATAAATTATTATGTACCTCTATAAGTATAATCCCAATTGATTTACCTAATTAAAGTCGATAATTACCAATCTTCTATAAGCTATTTATGATTATTTTTTTTATTATTGGATCAATGCAGCTAATAATCCGGATTAGTTCCCAAAAAGATAAATTTACAGTGAAATGTTGAATGGTTCTCTTAATAACTGTACCTATATAAATCATATCTAAATTATTTTGTTTATAAGCACTGTCATTTGTCTCGGTGGATGAGCGGGGTACCTGTAACACAGGTCTTGAACCAAGTACCGGGCCCTTGCGACTAGCATATGTGAATGTGTTTTGTATCTTTTTTTTTATTTCCACAATGTATCTGCGTTATAATGATACACCATATACATACGAGACATAAGTACTTACTTTCAATTCAATAATTTCACGAAACTTAAAATACCTACATAATCTATAAATTGAAATAATCTTTATGTCCCGTTTTTAATATAAACTTCAATAAAATAAATATCAATGGATGACAACAAAAACAAAAAAGAATTATAAGTGTGGCTACAAAAGTTTCAAATTTTACTAAGTTACATATGTTGAATCCTATAAAAAACTCAGATTTTTTGGTCCGAGAGCTTTGGCCAAGCGTTGGTGAGTATTCAAGACTTTACATATATCGAAATAACCGAAACTACACTTTTCTTTTATAGTAACGATTTAGTAAACGAGCACTCAGTCCACTTGTTAAATTGCCACTACCATTCCTGGACATCTGCGATCAACCCCAGATAAGATTGGCAGCTCTACTCGAGATCTGTCGCGGGTGCGTTGCTGCCCCTTAGGACTAGTATGTCTCCCTTACTATTTAAGCCTCACTCATCTTACTCTTTTGTTCAAGTCATTATTTAAGCCAGAACACAGCAGCGCTAAACATTGATGTTATTAAGCAGAACCAGATGTAGCGGTGGTGCCATCGCAGTCGAAATACAGAGGGTTTTACCCTTTAAATACAGGTCTATGAATCCTTAAAATACCTGGTGTTTCTTCCTACGTATATGTATAGGTCATGTGACCCATACACATTATTTTGTATTACAATTTTCACTCCAAGATTTACGAGTGTAGTGTCTATTAATTAATGGCGTGCAGTCGTAAATATGTTGATATGATATCGTTATGTGAACTTTATAGCCTCTCGCTTGTTCAAAGTTATGTTTCAATATAAAACTCGTAAACATATTAACCGCCATTTATGTCATTTTGTAATATCCTGTACGTATTAACGTATCTCTTTTTATTTTTCAACTGTTATAGGGAAGCAAGCCTTCGCGTTAGACTACTTCTAATATTTCTTCTAAGGAATAAAAAACTAAGTACAATTTTCTTTTCTTATATGGAAAAATCTAAGTAAAAATAAGATGTTTTTTATAAATAAAGTAATACTTGTTATCGCTTATAAAAAATTAACAGCTTCGTAGGTTTTTTGCCTGTCTGCTTGTGTTGTCTTTAAACATTAAAGCCTGAACTTATGCTCAGTATTATATAGTTGTCATTGTTAAACGTATATAACACGTTATGTTCCGCAGTTTTGCATATGTTCAAATAATTTAACATGACATTCTAGTAAAAAGGTAGCTGGCTGTAATATAGGCGTATGGTTTTTAATTTTGTTGAACGGAACCCAATTTTTATTCAATAATTAAATATGCCTAAGTTACGTTATTTTAGGTATGCCATCAGCCATCTGCCAGTGAAAGTCCCGTCAAAATCGATCCAGCCGTTTCTATCATTACCTGGAACAGACAGACAAACAGGCAATAATTTGTTATTAGAGCGGTACAAACACTTCAGTTTTATTTATTTGTATAGGTGTATAAATTGTAGGTGCATACAATATTAATTTGTTAACATTTGAAACAACATGAAGCTTCCATATCAGAGAATAATTTTTCTTTTATTACACGTATAAAATTTGAAAATCACTGTAAAATGCACGAACACGTAATATATTGTATAAAGCCATCATAGATGAGGTTTTATAGAACTACAATAATCAAAAAAAATCTTAACTTTATTGAACCTTACAATTTTTAGTAACGTCGAACATAAAAAAAATGTTTCATAGTAATAAATATGGGCGCCTTCACGTTCAAATTAAAATGCAATTCAATTAAAGTGTCTGAAACCACAT
>DWNY01002886.1:0-10515 GCA_018250635.1 Telegonus apastus | reverse complement strand
ATTATAATAATTCTGAGAATGTTCAGCACATTGTTAGTTTACTCGTTCCAAGAATATTAAGGCGGAATTATACTTTAACCACATAATGTAAGGATAATGTCTTCCGTTTTTAATTTTCTTTTTTTATAGAAGTATCGAAATTAATTACTGCCAATAGATTCTATGGTAAGGGATACGTATTCGATGCGTTACAAATTAGTCCTTCGAGGTAGCAACGCATCTGTGGCCGACCCCAGGTAGGACTGCGATCTCATCTGGGGTTGATTAAGGATGTGCATGGGCGGTAGAGGCTACTTACCATCAGGTGGGCTCTTTTCTAGATAGCTACTTCCGCAACAAATATATATGTAGTTATCTATTCGTCATATTAGATAACCTCTTTCCTTTGTGAAGACGGTTAAAAAATAATAATAATATGAAGTTTAATAATTTGAATCTGACCAACAAGTTTTAAATTTTTTTGTCAAGTTCAAGTAGCAAATGAGAATGACCATTTAGGTACACTTAATGCTAATGAACTATTCAATTATCACAGATAATATCTATTCATACGACTTAAACGGCAACCTTTTTAGTAGAATGTATAAATTTTCACAAGAAAGGTAGGCATTACATAATAAAAGGTAATATTACATCATTTTGTGAAAGCTTAGCCTTTTCATTCCGTCCGCCGGGAAGCTGAGATGAGAGTAGAGGCCTAATGGATGAGCAAACGGTGCGAAGTACTCGATTATTATTGCTCTACATTTTTTTTATGGAAAACTTAATTAATCTGGCCTTTTTTGGCGCTTTTTGTACCCAAAGGTAAAAACGGAATCTTTCCGTCTGTTAGATATTAATCCGTTTTCCCATGAAGAAATGCATTAATATTTTATGTCATGCCACCTTTTATTGAGTGATCAACCGCAAATGCAAGAAACAATATACTTACAAAGTAAGCTATTCAAAAACAGATGGCGCTGTACATTTTTACGTGATATTATCTTCTAAGCGAAGCACGACCGCCCAGTTAGTATTCTTAAAAGCGACAGTGCAGTGGCTATTTACTTACTATGAGGTAGACCTGAGCTCATTTGCTACTTTTATGTCATAAAACAGGTAGAGTACAATCTAGGTCACTCTCATTTGTTCGAGCCACAGTTAAAATATAGATCGTATTTTTCATAATTAACAGTTAAATTAAGCTCGCTTTTTGTTCCATTTTTCTTTTTTTACCGTCTATTTCATCTATTTACAGATGAGACCAGGCTTGCTTAATTTGTGGAGGTATATTTCGTATACATTGTATATTTTACATAGCTACAGAAATTAAGCGCCTCAGACATGAGACGTGGCAGACAAAATAATATTTTTCTGCGCAATATTATTGTCAGTCACGGTCGGTGATCTTTTTACATCTTTTTCATTAGCTATATGTATGTGTGAGACAGAAACATTATGTATGTAATTGCCGACACTGTGATTTATTAACGTTATTGAACCAAGTTACTACATGAATTTTAAGATTTACAATTTCAAGACACTGAGTTTTTACAGTAAATTTTAAAGTAGACAGTTTCAAAGCGTTTTAATTTCGTATAGCTTTGTTTCTATTGCGTGTAAACTTGTACAGTTATCAATGAGAGCACCTTTCATTTAATTAAATGCTTAAACAAACAGCCATTCGTCATTACCATAGCAATTGGCGTAAGTGCCTTCACTTTTACACCGGTGATAAAAGATACGACTGTGCGTGTCATTCTGAGATGTTCAGAGATAATGAGAAATGACTTTACGAGGTAATCGTTTTTCCGTTACACGTTTCATTTTCGATATAAACAATATCCGTAAATTGCAGGTCGATTTTGTATGCACAATATCCGTTCCGTCTGATGTTTCGGGTCGCGGATGTCTTTTGGACGAACGTACGAGGACTAATGATAGTTACATTATGTCGCCGCCCGCGAGCAAGAAGCCATCGGCGCTCGCTAGGAGCGCAAAAGATTGACGCGTGCGATGCGTTTCTTATCGATATAATAAAATTGAGGAGACATCTTCCAAGCAGCAAAAATTATTGTGTTACATTGAAAACCTCTAAAAAAGACCAATTGGCCCACGAAAAATCTTTTATGAATTTTGTCCAGTGTGAGTAGCAATTAAGTCATTTCACAGTTAAAGTAACTGCTTAAAAGTTACTTTCGTTCCATCGAAAAATTGAATTTGACCTCTGTCACATTCTACTGTGACTCGAATTCACTGTGTGATAGATTCAATACTTAGCAATTAGATAGAATCAATTTCTAGGCTAGATCCGATTGCAGACCTCTGATGTCTAAATTTAATTTGCGTTTTAAAAATTAATTAGTATTTATTTATTTTTACCACGTGTCCTCTGCTGTCATCTTTATGTGGTTCCTTCTTCTGGTCAGCCTGACCTATAATTTTAGCCCATACGTGGACTCCATTCAAGGACTTTTCTAATTCACCTTCTATCTCATTATTGACGTGGCCAGTCATTGCGAGTTCACCTAATTTCGAGAGTTATGTTAGTTATTACTAATCTTCTGCAGATTTCATCGTGACAGACATACTTATCCAATACTATGGGCCTATACATGGACCTTACCATTGAACCATATACCATTAAAAAAAACGTAGATACGTTATACACATTTGAAAAATTGGTCGGAATTGTTCGTATCTACGTTTGTGTGTCTCTGAATACAAAGTATATCCCACAGAGTTATATGTTCGTCCCTTTTTATGCATTCAATTACGACGTGCCGTCCTACTTGCATTTCATAACTAAGTTGTTATAAAGTATTGTGTATATCACGCGATGATTGCCACCAAAAAACACCAATTGTTTTATTAGTAACTCATCTACGTTTCTTTACTAGTATATCAATGGAACTTGCTAAAAAGCCACGTCTCGGCATCGTACGCCGTCACTGGCGACACACATCACCTATTAAAGACAATGAGGCGTTATTATTTAACACTTCACTACACCAAATCGGCGTATGAAAGTGGCAATTAGTATAATACCCAAGCGGCACCTGTTAATTACATTGTTCCAAAACAAATCCAGTTTGCAGTAAGTTTAAACAGCTGTAGTGATCATAGCGAGATATAACAAACATACACTCTCTCGCGGTTGAAAACTCCGTCCATTATCATGATTAGATGCAGAAATACTACTTTATTGTATGAAATACGAGCTTCGTTTTCTATCATAATAATAGTTTGAAGTGCTCGGTGCTCGTATATTTCGTTTTTTATACCTTCGTAGACTACCACTTTCTGGTTAGAGACTACGATAAATGGGTATGAATAATCCACATTTATGCTGAATGGTGCGAGGAATATAGGAATCAATTCTTAATGTATTTTGTATATTTAAGGAATCGAATATTTGCTGTAAAGTTGCTTTTTTGTTTTGAAGTAAATCTAATAATACCCAAAAAGGAAATAGATGTTATTAGGCAAAATCGATTTAACAAGTCATATCAATATGGACCCAACCATGTGCAATGTTTAAATTTACCGTTAGAGCAAAACGTAATTTCTAACATCCATATGATTTTAGAAAATAAAAACCATGAACCTAGTATATTCTTCTACGTAATGTAAGTAATGGATTATAAATTGACTGTAAATACTTTCTTATACTCCTACTATGTACTAGCGCCCCAAGATATTGGATTTTTTGTTTTTTATTTTTTGCACATCCATGATGTCGGTATCAAATGAAAGGGTTTTCGGATACGAATCCGAAAAATAGAACGACGTTTCCACTTGTGTCTTACATAAACGTAATAAGTAGCTTCTGTATTTATTCAGTCACGTATCTGATAGCTGGTCCGTTTGATAGGTTGACCAAGCAGCAGGTTGTTAGCGCATGTTTGCTGAGCTCGGAATAGCCGGTTTTTGTTCGAGCGCTGGTGCCGCGCTAATTAAAGGAGCTGCACAGTTTTTTGTTTTTGCTCCGTAAACACTGGTTTCTACTGTCAGTTAAAACGTTTGAAGCTACGATTTTTGTGAAAATTTGCTCGTGTTTTTCCGTTATTTTGGCATGTCGCTTCTAGCTATAGGCTTGCAGGTATACGTTTTAAATTACAGAACTTAATGGAGTGTTTCCTGTTAAGAAACAGGATAATTAGGTTTCGTTGGTAATCTAGTATTGTATATATTATTTATTAGCGATTATTTGGTACGTAAATCTGTGAAAACTTTTTTTTCCCACCAATTAGATAAAAATAGGGGCAAGCATTACTATGTAGGAAAGAGTAATATGTATAAGTAAAAATATATATTTAATCAGCTAAAAAGTCCTTGCTTAATTATAACGTTCATTTTATAACAAACAAACAAACAAGACAGATTGCCTAACATATTATGCCCAAGTCCCAGACTCATTATTGTCCAATTCTTGTCTTAAAATGAAGGCTTACCCCAAAATACGCTGACCAAATGGGCTGGTAAGTATCTTTTGCCTTTGGAAGTGTTCTAGAAAACTAAAGTATCTATTTATTCACAATGTTCGCGTGTTTCGTCAAATCAAATACTTTTAAGTCTCTTAACATACGTACGTCAACGTAGGAAACAAATGCTTAACAACTCATTATCAATCATTCATAGAATAATACAAGACTCCTCCAAACTGACTCTGTTTTACTTGCGTTTAGTATCTGATACAAGCACAAAGCTATAAGCGTAACTTGTCTAATTTGATCCGAAGTGCAGTACATTGTCCCAAACGGCTTGACCGCTTAATTGCCACGTCGCTGTAATCATATTACAGCTAGTTAATCTGTTTGCCGCACGTCATCCACTCATCTGGCCTTTATTACATCCCATCCCCAAAATGTTGTTTGCGTAAGGTAGAAGCCCTGATTAATAGAATAGAAGTTTCTGTGTGCAGGTTTGGAGATTCTCTTCTTGGTTCTTCTTGGTCAGCCAATCTGATCGTTACTAGATCGACTATATGTTGTTTACTAAAGGTAGTTAGAAGCCATGATAAGAGGAGTAGAAGATCTTTTGTACAGGTATTAAAGATCCCTTTCTTGATTCTTCTTAGGTATCCGCTCATTTGGTTGCTATTATACCCTGTCCCTTAAAATGTTGTTTGCTAAGGGAACTACCCATGAGCCTTGAGGTCTGGTTATCAAGGTTCGTAATTACCTTTAGCACAGGTAATTCTATAGAGCTTTGAGTAGATGGTGTTATTATTTATTCTACTTGTATTTACTTTTGTGTATACCCAATTCTGTGAACGTCGTCCAGACGTTAGATTTCATTGTTGTTGCTTCCCTATTTTATAATATGTATGTATGGGAACATTACTTTTCTACTCCACCCCCGAATGGGTAGCACAGTGTAAACACGGCCCGAGGCGACTTATTAATGCTTTGGATACAGTGTTAGCGAAACGCGATTATTTTGTGGTTTTAAAAATTCAAAATTTTCTTTCGTGTGTAAGTTAAAATAAGTGAAATTACAGGAATTTAAAAGTATAAATAGTGTTAAAAATGTTATTAAACTGTTTTGTAGACATCTACACAAAATTATTTCTACGCAGGAGTCAATTTGAGAGAAAGGAAAATATTAAAATTAATGATAATTACTTCAATATAATTAAAATTAAATGCCTATATAAATCTTTTTAATATACTTTTGTTCTTAACTACTACTGCAATTTACACAGATTAGTAGTGAAACTCAAATAGTTTATTATCATTTGCTATTATATGCATTTGCTACAGCTATGTTATATAAACAAGTACATTATTTTAGTTTAATAGTGGTGTATGCAGGTAGGTTTATTTAGTGCGCATCCGTTACAATTGTCATTAGGTAAATGCGGTGCGGACGGTGAGTAAGTCGTTGTTAGACCATTGGCCCGCGCAGACGTAGTGGTGCGCCCGCGAGCCAAATAGTATCGTTATCTGAGATACTACAATAATAATAATCCGCTTCCACTTCCCACTAAGCGTATCCATCGCTTTATCAGCTACATCATCAAGAGGCGGCGGTGGCGCCACTCGTGCGTTCAAAATATGCGACGCTCCTACAAACACGTACCTACATGTATGGTATTAGCCTTAAGTCTATACTAAAAGCTTATATATGTAGCTTCATCTATACTAAGATTGGTATTACGTACGAGGAAGACCCAATGCGAAATACATCTATCGAGTATAATATTTAGGATTGTTGTCATGTTGCTCGTTTGTCAGTTTACCATATCATATATCATACATTACATTACGGACTGTGTACATGTTAAAACTAAATTCTTATTCCAATAACACCCTTTGCTTTGTCAGACACCTACGCGTAATATCATTTACCAGCACTACTTGGTCTTTTTTGTTCTCATAAGTATATTTTATGTTTTTAAAATATCATCAAGGATATATTAAGGCTTGCAATACATGACCATCACATGGTGAAAAATGCCTTCACATTCTCAAAGAAAACAAAAAATGAAATCAACATAAGACAGCAATTAAACCTCACGTTATATAAAATGAGGGTACGTTGAAAACATACAAAAATGACGGTACTCTGAAAACGTATCGTTATTCCACGTAGTTAAACATAAACAAAGATCATTTGGTATTTCGAGGCCGATATCCAGCCATCTACACAGCAAATACTTTTATTTATTCGTTCGCATGTTTGGAGGTAATCTCAAAAAACGTTTGCTAATCCCTTAGCTCTACGGAAAGCTCAATAGGAAATCTCGTATCGGTCGTAATAAATAGATTTTACTTGGATTTGCCACGAACAAGTGGCGAATTAGTGGTTTGGGAAACTTTATTAAAATAGTATTTTACGAAGGATAAAATCAAACGATGAAATAATCAGTAATATAGCGTTTTAACGTAATTGAGTACATGAAATAAATAATCTTTGGCAAATAGTCAAATCAAAAAAATAAGTTAATTTGAAACATCTTTGATAAATGGTATTGGATTGAATGTACCAGACAGACGCTACTTGGTTAATAAATAGTTATTGAGAAAAATATCAGTAATCTTCTTAAGTCTTGGCATATACATAAGCTCTAATTCCCATGCGGACATGTTCCCTGAGGTTTAGTATGATAGCATTACGTAACAGGACGGCAACATGTCAGAGGCGCTTGGTATAAATGTCGGTGACATAGTGTTTACTGCCAAGTTACGAACGACGACTTTGAAGGCATATTTTGTACGTATCAAAGGATTCAATTATTCATACAGGGGAAAAGTGTGTGTATGTGGTTATAACGCTTTTTATACCCGGCTACTATGTTCCCCACAACTTGACTTGGCTTGAAGGAGGCTTGTAGCTTATCATGCACATTGATGGAGGAAGCCACGAGTAAACCTGAATTAATTGCATAGTCTTTTACGTCAATTGTAAACCTTTATAGGTGATAAGGTATCGCAAGTATTACTGTCACTAACGTCTATAAAGAACTTAAAGGCACATGAAGGATCTTGTAGTTCAGTAGTTCGGCAAATATAGCTGTAGCACTTGCGTTAGATGAGGACACGCGTGCCAGCTAAAATTATCAGAATTATGGAAATAAAGGTAGGTACTTGATATTATATCGAAATTGTCAATTCAAAAATAGTGATAAACTAAGTTAATACTTATATTAAAAGAAATTCCACTTCGAGTAGTTGTTATTTTTAAATCGAGGAAAGTGGCAAAGATGGACACGAATTCATTATTCCTCGCGTTGGCATCAGCAAGCGGAATGTCGCATAATTGCCGTCCCACACGCACATGCTAAGGCACTGTACACCAAATCATTGTTGTGTTGTTGAATCGAATTCCAACAACAGTCGGTATACTAGGCGTTCTATAAGGTTTTATAAATCAGTAGGTATATATAAATACCCTGTATCTAAATAAGTATTCATATACTAGTGTGTGAGTCATCAAGATGCCTTTCAAAATCTCGTACTTCAATGTATTTTTTTGATAATTTGACAGTCCTAACTTTGAGTTTCTTACATAGAGTTATTATACATAGCGTAGGGGAACCATAGGCAGGCCTGTGAGTGAGAATCTCCAACAAATAATAAAAGAAGGAAGATAAGACACCTATAATTATATTTGTTTAATTACGCGTTCGAAAAAGGGAGGCAGGATATTTAGCCTCATTGGCTTTCCCTTTTTTCTCAATGGAAACATATTGGTCTGGCTCCCCTACACTATGTATAAAAAGTCTGTGGATTCTAAAGAAACTCCGATTGGAACAGTTGTCATTTTCAATTTGGCCAAGTGACAGAGACGGCCACGAGTTAATTATTCCCCGCGTCGGCATCAGCAAGCGGAATGTCGCATAATTGCCGTTCCACACGCACGTGGTAAGGCGCCGTACACAATATTTGAGTTGTTGGATCGAATTCAAACAACAAACGCTTGTTGCTTAAGTTTTTTATTTGATAAACTGTCAGAAATTTAAGTACAACCGGTATCTGTAAGTAGGTATCGATATATCAATGTATAAGCGATTATTCAAGTTACCTTATGAAGTTTTGTGCCTCAAAGTAACTTTGAATTGATCTGATGTTAAGAGGATAATTAATGTTAAAGACCTAATTTCAATATACTGTTCGAAATTTGGCGACATATGGCTTATGGCGTAGTCTCAATTTTTAAATCGTTCACGTTGCTAATTAGTTTTGAGAATAGCTAGGTTGAGATATTTTTAGCTTTTATTTATTTAGACTTATTTTATAGGCTTGTGTTCTAAATATGTGTATATAATAAACAAATGATATGACCGTTAAACAATATAGGCTAAAACATAGGAAGGAAACTGGTTGTTAGACTTATATAATATAGTTTGAGGACAATGACCCCCGTGTTTACGCAGGGTTAGGCTTACATATACATAAGCCGTCTTAACTTAGTCCTGAGAGGTTACCAGCCTAACCTCGAGAGTTCATGTCTTATGTAATAGTAGTAAACAATAAATAATCTACAGGCATATTGAACATAAACATAGTGAAATAAATAATGAACCATTTTTTTTTGTTACTGTTGATATAGAGACGAAAAAGTTGTATTTCAAAGCCAAGGCGGAGAATGATCTTTAGTAATACGGGAAAAAACCTGATCAAGCAATCAGTTTTACTTTACGATGTTTAATAAAATAGGTACATGAAAAAATTGGATTGATAAAGCGAATAGTAAAGTTATGCCAAAAGCCAATACGTCAATGCGTTGTATTAAAAATATAAAAATCTCAAGTGGTTAACAATAAAAAAAAAATTAAAATACGAAGTATTAATGACAAGTGCTTGATATTAATAGGTACAAGGTGAAAGCATCGCAGCGGATGATTAATGCAGGGGCGCCCATCCGTGGCGTTTATTCATATTCCGGCGTCGAGGCCTTCGAACGCACTCTCTTTAATGGGACAACCCTCGGGAGACGGACAATTTAAAATACCTATCCGCTCTCGAATTTGCCGGCTGAAAGAAATCTGCTGGAACGAAGTCTTTTATAATGTGTAGGTATATTTTTTTACAAATGAAGTTTTTTTGCAAGGTGGTAGAACCGGTACAGTTTGATCGGGGCACTGCCATCACAAGAAAGTTTTCTAAGGGATTTTCCCAAAAAAATAAAGCAACTGATATAAAATGTGGGTTGAGTTCACAATGTGCTATAAACTAAATTGTTCCATAAGGATATTTATATCAAATTGTGACTTAAACTCTTTCGCTTTTTCCGAAACCTAAATAGTAGATTTTTTACAAGGTTAAAAAAATAAATTGACTTGGCAATGCTTAACATATGTAATAAAATAATAGTTCAGCGTCAATTATGTCCAAACTCATAATGACATCTAAATGATATTAGGTTTATTTCACTAATACTATAAAATAGTATTCGATATGTTCTCGTTTCGTCAAGTTGTCTATCTACACGGCGTTTAGCACTGCGCGCTTACTTTACGCCGTGCAGTAACAGGCAACTTTAGTCACTCATTATTTATTTGTTACTATTTTGTAAACTGTATTTTATCACCTGTCATGAACATATCCCACCTGAGAGCGTAAGAGTTAAATTCTCAATATAATATTGTTATATGACATCAACACTAATTTTCTGATTAAATGTTGTCTAATTTACCGCTGTGGGTTTTCGCGGAAGCATATAGTTAGTTTTCTGGGAAATTCACACTTTACTTTATAGATCAGCTGGGAGGTTATCGTGAATCTCGGCCGTGTACACCGAGGGAAATTGCTCGCTAAAAGTTGGCAAATTTATGGCGGACTAGCTATTACCGTGGCTCTGTCTAGAGAACGTATTTAGTTATTCTGAAATGTTGGCACTTTGTTGGTGGAATTGCTGTTATGCAAGTTTTTAGCTTATTTTTTTTTGGATTATTGCCTGTTTGGTGTAACATCCTCAAGGGCCACTTAATTTTTTAATCAAATTTATTAATCAGTTAATAAAAAAAATGAGTCATCCGATTCGTAGATTTCAAAAAGCAATAATTGGTGGTCATTCTTATATGGATAT